>JAQGAK010000090.1:0-165254 GCA_034696945.1 Lipothrix lubbocki
ATTGTAATTTTAATGTCAACGTTTTGAAGAAAATTGTAATTGTAATCATTGGGAGTTTCTACTTGTGAAAGTAATTGTAATCACTTTTTGCCACATTTGTCAATTTAATTATAATTGTAATTTGAGCATGGTAATTATTTAGAAAATAATCGTAATTGTAATTCTGGCGTGGTTATACGTTTTGAAATAATTGTTGTTGTAATTGTTGTGCTCCCATTCATTTCAATATAATTGTAATTGTAATTGTCTTGCGGCGATTTATTTCAATAAAATTGTAATCGTAATTGTAGCGCACCGATTGATTTCAACAAAATTGTAATCGTAATTTAGGAGCATAATTTTTACGATTACACATGCTTGAACAGCAGCAACAAATAAGAGTCAAGTTATTCAGAATATTACCGGCGAAGAATCCTAAAGTACTAACTTCTTATTCATCTAGTGCAAGATGTGCCAAAGCATAGGGGATTTCACAGCTCTAATGTCAAAAATTACCAACGTTTTCCTAAACGAAGGGTTCTCAAATTTATTGTGTTGTGATATTAGTACCAAGTGGATTTTGGCACATTAGAGCATGAGTAAAATACCACGTTGGTACTGTAGTATCCTTCACTAACAATATATACGGGTCTTTACACAAGTACATAAATTCAAAAGGAATTCTGACAATGTGTCATTTCAAGCTCTTCTTAATTTTTATTTCGTTTTACGTGCGTCCACAATGTGTGCTTGTTTCAAGTATTCAAGCTCCTCGCCTTCACAATATTTGTCTTGTTTCAAGCTTTCACGGTCGTTCACAATGTTCCAAAGCTTGTCTAAAGTCTTTTTGTTCTGAGCTCATCCACACTTTTCGCCTTGTTATATGCTTGACGTCAAATGAAGTTTTTCTTTGGAACATGAATGGGGAGAAGAAGAGGAAATGAAAAATAGGAAAAAATGTAGTTGGTGCGAACTGCAACATGGTGTTTATGGACTAACGTTTTTGTCTCTCTTCTCCTGAACTTGGTGACAACTCATACAGAGAGACAATCCTTGTTTGAGTCTGTGAAAGAAACACAACTCATCAATTACATTTAGTTAGGATGATGCCTTGCGTCTATCACGTTCTATGGGGTTTCGGTAATCTCTGAATGCTTATGGTATAGGCAATGTGATACTCACATGTTAAACTGTTCATAGATACACATAGTATAGTATAACCCATAGATACATATTCAACTGTGAGCTTCAGTATACTACACATACAGAATGATGCATACACCACACTCGTTCCCCCACTATCAGCAACTTCCCCATCCATCGTAAAGTCCACGAGACTGGCTGTTGTTAAAGTGTGAAATGACTCTTGTCTGATCGCGTAGATCAATCTCCGTTCCTTCCAAAGTCCTATCTATAGATTCCTGGTATTAAGTCACCATTTGTAAGTAACTTTGCGATGCCTTTGCCATTATCCATACTTGTCATTATCTGTTTGTGTGTGAGACGACACAACAACTAATATAATGTCATGCTGGAAAATCTTAGATCGTTCTCACAAGCTTTTATCCCTTATCATAATGATCTTTGGATTTTTACACCCAAGTATGGAATCTTCTTTGATAGCGTCCAGGCGTGTACTTGGGACTGATCCTCGCATCCGCGTGTGTCCATATCCATAAATGATTACACAGTGGTTTAACGGAAAGCAGGCACTTCAATCTGCATCCAAGTGTGCATAAATTAAGGGAGTTGACCGTATATAGTGTCAAATTTACATATAGGATTAGCTCCTCCGAATTAAGCCTGCAGATAAATTACTACTATATGTACTATCAAGTGTAACGTCAATCTTTGCTATTGAGTGTCACATTAATTCTGGAAGTGATGGGCTAATGCAAATGAAGTAGCCTACCGCTGCAGTAAGTACAGCACCTTGAATTCGATGTAGTATGGATACAGGTTTTTTATCAAACTTGCCTATGTTATTAGAACATTAGTGTGCATACGAGACTTGTATTTATGTGTAGGGAATGAATTCCCTATGTATTCTACACTTGAATTAAATGTACATTCTGCATTGAGCCAAAACCAGGACAAAAAACGAATTCACTCAGCGTAATGAATGAGTAATGTAGTGTCAATGACAAAGATGAATCACATTTTAGACAATGAAAGGATTTATTGTGTGTGCATTCATTCATCGATTCGTACTATTCTAAATACACTCTACAATTCTAAGCACACTCTTTACAACTGCAAACATGTTTTTAAAATCAACAACATTTGCATTTGCGGGGTTAGTACACCAAAGGATATAGTACTATTTACTTATTGCATCATACAGCACGGTTTGTGTTATCATTCCAAAATCTCCACAATCAGCTTCATTACTTCCAGAACTTCAGCAGAATGCCCATTAAAATTATTGAATTGCAGACAGGAGAAGCTGTTCAAACATGTTTTTTTCCAAAAGGGCTAGACATGCAGTCACACTCGAACACTATTGATTTGAATCAAATGCTAAAAGAATAAACAAGTACTTTACGTTTACCATAGTATATCTGCATTTGATCATTCTACACATATGTATCCAAGTTGTTCTTATATAAAAACTACATATACATACCTACATACATCCATGTTGCAATTTATTTACTTTAAAATGCATCTCTTTGTTTCATCTCCGCCTTAAATTCACTAATTGCAATTACATACTCATACTTCCAAAAGAGCGTGCACCATGTATTCATGCATTTCATTATTTTATCTTCAAGTGTACAAATACAAAACACAGCGTGTTTTGCTGCGTTTCGTCAAGTATCTGCAGCTTGACTTGTGCTTGTGAAAAGAATGTATGACTATGGACATGGTGACAGTCGACATGTGCATTCGAAAGTTCAGAATTCATCATATGTTAAAATTGTCATTCCTCATGGGAGCTTGTTGGAAATTAAATGAAGAACAAATATTGTATTGGGCTCCCCACTCTTGGTTCTGCACATCTATTCATTAGTCTCGTTTGATTGTTTCAGCGTGTGCATGTCGTTCTGATTAGCTTGGTACAATGTAGTTTCAGCTATAGCAGCCACGAACAAATTCAACACTTAATAATATGCCCTTATACATTAAATTCACGACTGTTGTAGTATAAAATACACATATATGTGTATTTTATACTACTACTTACTTTTATACTTACTATATATAGTAACCTAATGCACTGATATATCAAGAGCTTTCTTGCGGTAGAAACTTACTGGTCCAGATTCTTTGGTCTGTGAAATTCGGAGGTAATACTTGACACAAAAACCAACTGAATATTGCACACAGGGTTTTTTCTCCTGCGGGCGCATCTTTTTCCCAAAGCTCGTGTACACATACACACACTCAATCTGACTGGGAAAAACAATAGAAAATGGCTGATTTTTCTTACTAAGAGGATTCAAGATCTTTTTTCCCTTCCCGCTGACAGCTGTTGTCAGCTTGATGGTGTATTTCCAGTTCTATACTGTCAAAGTATACAATCAACATTATATGCATACCCGGTATTATAAGAAACTAAAAGTCAAAATAAGCGGGAAGTCATCAAAAAGTGAAACTCCTCTGCATTATTCCCAAAATCATTTACGCAAGTCCATTATGAGAGCTATCCTCTATATCGGCTGTATTTGTTTTAAGATCCCTCTGAAAATTCCCCGCCTGTAAACATAAATGGTTTTTCGAATAATGTATGACGGCGTCGGTTTCGCTCTAAATTAAATAGAACCCATTTAATAATTCGTTTAAAACCATGCTCCAAATATACAAAATATTTAACATTCATACATGTATTTGGAGAAAGGATAATTACGTTGCAAAATATTTCCCTGAAGACATTTCAACTCATCCTGAAGTAAGGACCACCGAGGTAGCAGGGGGATTGTGCTATCAGTCGGATCCACCCAGCTCTCAAATCAAATTAAAGCTTTAGGTCGTTGATTGAATTTAAAAATTTAACGTTCCAGTGGAAGTTCCAAGTTAAATTTACGCAAAAATAGATACATACAGTTTTACATTAGATTTCACACATGCTTAAGAAATGACTCGGATTACCAGGGGGCTCGCTTCTTGAATAACCTATATGTATCTGCATTATTTGCTAAAGCAACGGATTCACCAAAGATTATCAGTGAGGAGATGGAGAAATTAATGTAGGCAGCAATAAGAAGATAGGAATACGGCGTATAAGCTCAAGTGTGTTAGAATTGAGTCTGCTCCACAGCTATAAGACGACAGTTACCAGGGAAATCAGCACGAAATAATCAAGAGAGCACAAGCTTCACCACACGACCCACCATATATAAGTTGGATAATACTCCCCTACGGATAATGACTTAGAAAATGTTTGAAATCCTAAATGGTGTTTTACCCTTCCGGCACTTCACATCTCCCTTCGGTTTTAGCTCTACAGACACACAAAAATTGCTGTTTTAATACACACAACACAAACTTTCCGAGAGGCAATATTACACGTACATGTCATTCATTTGAAGAGCCTGGCTTTCGCTTTCCTCCCGATGAAATCGATGGATAATTTTGTTATTTATGGTGGTGTACGTGCGGGGTAAACATGTTTATGAAGTCTGTCCGGCCAAACGTAAAAACTATATAATACTTAATTGCAAATCGTATACCGTATTACCGTGTACATCCCTTTTCACTCTTTCAATGCCCACGATACGTATCTTATATACTTATAGAGGATTTGTATACGGAGGCACACTATTGTAATGTTTGTATTATATTTTGTTGTGTCTTTCCTTTACCTAAATATGCGGAGGGATGACTGAGTGACTACAGCGGAAGAGTATTAGGAAGGGTTCAATTTCGACGTCCATCGGCCTACAAAAAGTATACTAGCTTATGCATATGTTAATTTTAATTCATACAATATACTTCTCAACTACATACATTAAATTCACACACTGAACCCATACACTCACAGTATATTTACACACTATATTCACATATTGTTGTCAGCAGAATTATGTATAGGAAATGGATTTGGAAATGAGGTTTTCATCCGCTTATGCATATGTAAGTAAAAGCATGTGCTTCAATTACAAGCCTTTGCATTAGTAAAGGCTTTTGATAAATACACAAATGCCTTATTCAACGAAGGAAACCGAAACTAGTTCCTGGTACAAACCTCAGCATACATACATATTACTGTATGAGCTCAATGCATATGGTAGTAGAGGGTTAGAGGGAATTTAACTTTGGACAGGAATAGGATTCCCTGAGAATGGAATGATAATAGTCGGAGCAATAATAATAATAGTGGACGTGATGGAGCACATGAATATTCCAACTGAAGAACGTGTAGTAGTTCATTTACATACGATTCACTAAAATATAGTCAGTTGATCATACTCTTGTGCCCTACTATTATTTACAATAGCGCTCATATCTTCAGCAACATCATTGTGAGCTTGCTTACTTATACATTAGTTCGGTACGTTCGGTATGACTTTTGTTTAAATTTCGTATATACGTGATACTGCAATCAAATAAACTTTTAGAAGCTTTGGACGTTTAAAACTGTCCTTTTATTATATTTTTTACATGACTAATCTACTACTGTTTGAAGCGCATGCATAAGTTTGGCATATGGATTCTCAATGACAACGGACAGCTTGATGTGAATATGTGTATGTAGATACTTATATAAAATTGTTGGAACAGAAAATTGCGAAATGATTATAATTGCTCTAAAATTATAGGAAGTTTCAACCCAATTTTAATCCGGATTGTCCAACGGACTCATCAATTATCCATGAGTTAATATATACGTGTATATCATATAAACACTAATGTTTGCCATGGATACATTTTACATTATTTAGTTTTTCGCAAAATTGACGTTACATGTTCCACCTTCCACATGCCAGAGTTATGAAATGGGAACATGGGAACAGAAAGTCACACCTCCCATGTTCGCGTTTATTTGCAATCACCGAAGTCGCCAACTGTCATCATTCATTCTTGATTACGAGTAATCCAAGCGAATGTTTGTTCTTATATGGATAGCAGAAAACTTGAGTGTAAACAGTCATTTCATTGAATCAATAATTACGTATATTAGCTCTCTGTCAATCGTAGGTTCTCTGAACTCTCGAGATGTTGTCAATAATAAACAAATACTATTTAACGTATGATTGGAGTTACATTATGAAATACTAAGTTGCACGTGGAGGAATTGATTTTTTATTCCACAAACGCACACACGATTCAATTAGTGCAATACGTAAAATAAAGCACTGTTTAGACATATTCATTGTATGTAAGTTAGTAGCCACATACCCTCGTACATGTGTTTCGATACATGTAGACCTTTCCGAATAGAATTAAAAATACATTTTCTGAAAACAGATTTGTTTTTAAACCGATTATTTCCCAGAAAACGTCAAGTTTAAATACGACGGATGTTACGGTGCTTTGAGACCCTATATAGGTAGCATGTATATACTTAAGTAGACAAAAAACGTGAACGTTGCAACCAAATAATGCTAAACTTACTTCAAATTGCATTTAAACATTTCCGTTTCTTTGAAGAATGGGAGACGACTATCTGTAGAAACGGAAAATACAACAGTAGGTTTTAGTAGAGGAAATACGAAAAGTGGGAAATTTTATGACTCGTTGACAAACATGGTTCGTCTGGCATAAATACGCTATACACAAAGTATCATAGAAATGCATGTGTGGTTATTTGGTTATTACTGTTCACATGAAATGGCGACATATTAAGTATGTAGCTGACGACTACCAACTTATTTACGACACTTGGGAAAACATTTCTTGCGGTGCCTCCTCTAGACTCTATCTAGTTATTATTATTACTATGATTATTATTATTATGATATGAGAAAGAGCCAACAACAGTTCTTGCCCATAAAGCCCGACAGCTGTCTTCTCTCTGCCGGTTCCATTTCCATACTCATTATGAATACGGCGGGTGTGGACTTAACGAATGTGAACATCAGTGAATACTCACACCTTCATATTCTGACGTCATGTATAATTACATATTTAGCTTCTTATTTTCAGAATTGCAAGCATTGCCAGAGCTTTTTGACTATATTTTATACCAATATGAATTTTAAATACAGGTATAGCAGTACCTATTTGCTCCATTTTAGTACATTTCACACCTTACCTTATTAGTAATAATGCATTCTTGTGAACTGCTAACATTGTCAGTGGTATAGTTGGTATTTTATTCACGTCCATTACTTAATTTCAAACGAGGGGACCTCTGCTAGCTCATGTTGGTACCAAAATTTCACCATATTATGGCAGTATTTTCCAAATTTAAACTTCAAGGGGAAATTGCAGAGTTGTGCATATTTGCAACCCATAAATAGCATAAAAGCTGTGAAGTTAATGGGTCATATTAAAGTCTCATACACGGAAAAGGCATGTGTAATTACACTTTATTACCAACTTCCGCCCTTTGCGAATGACAGAGTTCGATCGTTGATTATATTTATACACAAATTTGATTACCAATTAAGTTCTGTAATGTACTTATATGTAGGCGGAGTTTCCATGGTGATGAAATATCTGCTGTTAATTCATGCGTACTAACGATAAGCATTACTTATTTTAAATACTTCCAATGCGTCAAGCTTTAAACCTTTCAATTCAAATTAGGCAAGACTTTCGTAAATGTAAAGCATCGTAGTTATTAATTTTCTTAAAACTTCCAGTGGAATGGAACTTTGGAGTCTGTCCTTGTTAATTTTGGAGTTTCTATTTTTAGGTAATTCTTTGGTGGAATACATTTCCCAAAGTTTTTTCTTTCCATTCATTATCATCACCATATAGTGTTTTCGTAAATATAAACTTAATATGACGTACCATATGCACATAAAAATAAAGTGTATGTAAGTTCTTTACTGGAGATGTATGTTGTATAATTGCATAAATATAAGCACGTAAATATTGCCAGAAGAAAAGATTTTTTAAGTGAAGAGTTTGTATAAATTTAGAGAAAAGTTTACACATGCGGAGAGTGCGATTACATGTTCAAGTTGCTCTAAGTAATTTGTCATAAAAGTATTCCTGCTGTGAATAAAGATGTAGATTTCTTAAATGTTCCGCTCTCCAGTGTAATGAATGGCATGTTATTTTCGACAAAAAAATTATCTCGTGGATGGTTCTTCATCTAGTAAACGTATCTACACATAGATGCAAGTCTGGATGTAGCTTGCGGTAAAGAAGTTGAAACTCGGAGAGATTATTATGCTCACTAATGTCATGTAACTTTAAAATTGTATGCCACGTTTGTTATTGCGCTATCGCCAAACTTATATAGAGTAACCGGGAAAAGGATCCCGAGTTTATGTTATGGGGTTGCATTATTATATGTAGGAAGTAAAGGTTACGTTGGTACATGTGTGGACGCCGTGCTTAAAGATTTGATGTATGAAGCGATGGTTTTCCACTACTTCCATAAAGAGCTATTCCGGCTCTCTTCCCATTTGACTTTTTCAAAAGAAATGCAAATATACAAATGTTTCTTATTTTATTTTCCATTGCATTACTTTTCTTCCGCTGTTCCTTATATGACAGCCCAATAATTTATGAACCTTTTATCTCTTTAGCTCTATAGTTTTTTCCTTCTTGTACTATACAATACCATCCGTAATAATTTTGACTCTCTGGATATGTTATTATATATAGATAGATACTTCTTTACAATATTTATTTGTTTCCTTAACTAAACGGCCTGGAGCATTCACGAGCCATAAAATGAAAACAAAAAATGCGGACAAAGCTTACATCTTGATATTTCTTGGGAAACAACAGTCTGATATTTTTTCATAGGGTTATATATGGCACACGTATGTAATTTATGTAAATACCTAAACTTAATAAATGATCGAATGGATCGAGTCTTGAACATGTGATATATCAATTCTCTATCTTCAATATGTTGAGCATGCATATACTATAGTCAACTATTTTTAATGCTTGTGTGCTGTTTGCTTGTATATATTTTAATGCTGTAAACAATTTTGGAGACGTATTGCTTTATTTGTTTTTGTGATGAATTTTATAATGGGAGTTATTTTAGAGTGCCGTAGGGCATTAAATACCTATAATAAATTAAATGGAAATCCTGTATGGGCATAAATTCCAGAATTGTTGTTTTCATCTTCGAATCCCATCCACCGTTACGCTCATTTTAAGGACCTTCGGTTAATTTTAAGGTAATTTATTGCTTCAGTGCACTGCTTGTGGCTCAGATCGATCTTCCGTTGAGATTCTCGGATACACATTCCTGGTGTATGGATGCTGAGAAATAAGATCTATTGGTTATATACTGTATTCACACTTAACGTGTTCAGAGCTTACTTTGCTGGTTTAATTAGGCATACTCAGTTTACCCTATCGAAGCATGTACAACTGAATCTCTAGGACAAGGGCTGTAATATGAGAACCTAGAAAGGAGAGGAAATATGGATTTTGTTTCTGTATAAAAATGAAGTGCGGTTTTATATAGATGAAAATTAGTACTTTCCGTGCGTTAAGATCTTTTCCTCAATGGGCGATATATAAAAAACAAGAGACGTCTCTGACTTCTAATGTTCCCCGCTCAAGCAGCAGTGTGCTGGTGATAGTTATATGGGATCCCCGTCAAGGATTTTTTCCTCCTTATGAACTGTTGATTTTATTAACCAATAAATAATTGCTAGCGGTTCCTAAAAGCTCGTCTACGATATATAAGTGTGGACGCCTGCCATGTTAGCGTTAATGGTGAAGTTACAACTGGAGAGGATCTTTAATGTTATTTTTATTGAAATTACTTTCTTCCACACAGAGGAGTAGAAGCTCCCGCTTGACTTATTCTTGTCGATGTTTTGCCTTCGTAATATAAAAAGTAGGACCAGTGCCTGGGCTGCTCGTTAGTTTCGGGAAGAGAAACTCTCACGGTCTTGTTTGATTCTTGAAAAACTTTTTGTGGCAGAAACTAGGTTTAGTTTTAGAATCGTGCTAAATAAATTAGTTTGATAATAAAAACTACTTAGATTTTCCATAATTTTGTAAATTAAAACCATGTCGTAGATAGTGAAAGAGGTGAAAAGCATGAAAGATTAAATATTAAATTTTATGCTATGCTATAGATGGAGATCAACGATGATGGGGAACTATCAATTTAGGAAGTGAATTAGAATTTACGATTATTAATTCACTGTTGTATGGTCGTAAAATTCATGAATTTATACTAGTCGAAATGAGAGTTGAAGGCAGTGACCAAGCCGATGAATGTGTAGATTAGCCCAGTTATAAAATATGGAACACGAGTTGGTCGTGTTGGGTGTTTGGAGTAATGACTCTTAAAATGTTTTTAATGCCTGCTTGGATATCGATAAGTAAACCCTTAAGGTGTCATAACACCCTATAAAAAGAACTTGCTTTTTTGCCTTGGTAATGTGTATTTGATAACAAAAAATAACATGAACATTGCGTGCCCGACAGTACATATATAAACACACAACATCGTGATTCGGATTTGATTGAATATAATTTTTTGCTTCAACTTTTCTCGGCATGGAGCTCCAGTCTACACATGCTTTCCTATAGGCACTGCTGAACTGCAATATTTCAGGGAGGTACATGTCGTGTGTAGTTCTTGTTGCGTTCACGATTTTCGCTGCATGGAATAGTTGGTTCTGTATATATGTATATACTTATAGATACATATGTATATGTATAGTTGCAATCGTACGCTTACTATTGTAATGCTTATTGCTTGTCATTACTATACGCAAGTTGGTCGTTAGTCGTTACTGTTAATATTCCATACTAACACATATGTTTGACTTCCTTACAAATATACTTTATTCGTTGTTCCAAATTTTTTCTTTCCTAAAGTCTTATTCAATATACGAATTATTCTTTCCTCACACATTTGGAAGTACAGTAAGTTGAAGGGGAAAAAATTGCTTCTTTATCCAGGTCTTCAATCTCTCGCGATATTTGGAACAGGTGCTGGTGAAAAAATATTTTTGTGCAAAATAAGCTTCAAAATATCCTCAGCGATTTTTTGTGCGATTATCAGGAAATGCATGAGTAAGTTTAGCCCGAATTTGATCAACACGTAAGTACAAATGCCACAAATCATACGAGCTTGTAGTGGGAAAAGTATTTCACAAACAATTTTTTCTTCTATTTAAAACTAAACATGCGCTTCATTTGTTACACAGTTCATATGATTACTCGTTGTTCTTAGCCGGGGTTAATTTAAACATAGTTAACGTTACAAACTAAACTAACTGTCTCTCTCCGTCCATCAAATCCAAGCAGATGCAGGTTGGCGGACAGTCGTTCCCTTTGGGTGTTTTGCCACTGCATTTGCCAACGGTCTGTTTTGTATGTTTGGTACATACATAATAATGCATACTACATAGGAATCTCTGTGTAAAAAGTGAACAAGCTGGAAGTTGTATTACGTGAGGTTAAATCTGAGGCAGCCTTTGTCACCCAGACTGACGTTGAGCCGTGTGGGAAAAGAAGGACGAAAATTCCTACGCTGTTGCTAATACTATGAGGTATAACATAGAGTATAACTTAGAGGCTCCGTCTATAAAGAGTTCATATGTTAAGGTACGACCCCTAATCCATGATCACAACACATAAAAATTCGATCTTCTACCGCCACATGCATGACTCATTCGAATGGATTCATGTTGGCTAAAGTAATACTCTCCACTTTGTCATCCCCTAAGTAGAGTTTGCAGAATAAACCTAACTTCTTGAAATAGGCATTTACATAGTAGAAGCTTTGAAATTGTAGCTACATTTACCACAACTACACAGATAAGTAAATACAAATATAACCAACTTGCGATAGGTATATTAATAAGTACGTATTATACGAATTTTATATCTTAGTAGTTGCCATTGTTATTTCCCAGCTTCTGCATGACAGTAAAAGTTTAATTCTTTTCCTCCGTACAAAACATACAAAGTATATATATGTGGATTTTTTTCTGGGTGGGGAAATATACATAAGATACATGAACTACCGAGCTTCCAAAACCTGTGCCGTCTGTAAAATTCTGAGCTTGACAGCCTCTTACTCCGCAGGGCTAGGTTTTCAAGGAGAGGAAACTACTCGAAAAAACAACAAGCAAAACTTTGAAGAAGACGTGCTAAAAGATATAGAAAATGGAAACAAATTTTGCTAGCACAGTCTCTCTCTCTCTTTACAACTTCCCACAATGGGTAATATAACAACCATAAAAATGTTATAGAGCTAACTTCAGATAGCCGTAAGTTATAGTAAGCCTCTTTTCTAAAGTAGAAGATAGTTTCATCCAGGGGAGAAAATGCATACTCCAGCTTTTTCTACTTTTTGCATGCTACATGTATATGCAAAAGTCCTCCAGTGTATTGTGTGTTGTAGCTTATTTTCAAAAGAGTTATTTGTTGAGTATACACAGTTAGATAACCTGACTGTCCGTAACTTTATCTTACAAATGAGCTTGGGATCTCTGAAATGTCGATAAAGTTTATGACCCTGCTTTGTCATCAAGTCCTTTGTAAAGATGAGAGAGAATTCGGTATTCCTAAAATAAGTTTTGATTTAAAAATTGTGTTGAGGAACTATAAAATAATGACGGATTTTATGTGTCTAGTTACTATTAAGTTTATAGTTTGAGTTCAGTATAATCTTTGGTTAGAACGGTCTTACAAACAACTGATTAGCTGAATCCCAAGTTACAACGTGTTGTCGACCCATGTAATAATACTTATTATATGTTTATTTCATATGTACATGTTCAAACAGTTTTGCACTGCGCTGCTTTTTGTGTCGAAATTTTGCACTGAGTCAGATACTACAATTCAAACGAAATATAAACGAACTAACAAGTTGATGCATAATAAATTCCTAGAATTGATTTCTTGATGTACGGAACTCAAAACGATCGTGATTTCATTTACTTTTTATTCTGTACTTTGGTTCCCTTGTTTGTAGACAAGCTTTGTCAGTATTGTATGAACTAAAAATCCAAAAATGAAGCCGGAACATACGGTTTGTCGTCGCTCGATCAAGCTGACAACGTCAATGCGTTAATGCAAGGCTTCCTCACTGTCTGGTTTTAGCCAAAGCTTTAGAAAATAACTTTAAGGAAGAAAAAAGGACTTGAAGTTGTGAGGGAGACAAAAGAGAAAAGGTATAATCTGAGACTTAAGAATAAGACGGGGAAGAATAAAGGGAAAGTATATTGAGAAGTGCAGAAAATGATGTGGCGGAGGGACAGGACGGTTTAAGTTTTCAGCTCATTCAATTCCATGAAACTATGCAAGACTGGCAGGGAGAGGAGCGATAAAAAAAGAGAATCGAATTCAACTCCTCTCTCTTACCTTGCAGTATATGGTATAAGTTTCTCGATTATTTTCCTTTTGGTTCGTGTCTTGGAGATTGTACATATATGTATTTATACATTGTAGACACGCATACAAAACACACATGACGTGTGTTTTCTCTTGGATTTTCGTTCCGGCTTTTTACTACATGTGTAAACTCGTCCACGTTGCATTACACTGCAGCTTAAAAAAGACCAGTAGACATGTGTGGGGGTTGAAAGGCGAGTTTGGATATTAGACTTTGGAATGTACTTTAACAGTACACGCATTCAATACTTTGCAAAGAACAAGAGGTTTGAGAGGAAGGGGAGACAAGATTTGAGCGGCATTCCGTTAACGATTATAAGAACTGCAAGGTGTACTTTTCACCAGCACACACATACACCCCATTCCTAACTTGAGAATTTTTTCCACGCAAGATTAAACTGAATTTTCACTTTGCTTTTCCCTCAAGTATAGACAAAAGGTCTTACGTACATAATGTTTATTATATCATCTACCATATTTAATTTTGTACTCACCTTTTAAAGATTTAGCTAACCAACTGTATTACGCCTTCTAACAATACGTAATACTATAATCAAAACATTTTCAAACACAACATTGAACAACCGCTAGCCAATCTGTTATTATACTTACTAACGGATGCAAGCAAAATTGAAATTACATGAGAAGCTCATGCAATCCACTCACATTAGTCGTGGTAAAAATTTAAGTCGGTCAATCATAAGCCGAAAGCGTCAACAATTTATATGTTTGCATGTGAACGAATATATTTGGCAAGTTTGTGTACGTGCAACTGCTTGCTTGAAACGCTGGTGGAAACTATAATCCGGCGGCATATTTTGCTGGTCACTTTTTGTGTTAAAAAACGAATACAAATTCAAGCAGCGTGCTGGCAAAATTTCCAAAATGTCATGCTGAAAGCGCATTGCTGGAATTTATTTTTTTTAGACTAATAATATACGTATTCCTTAAAAACTGCTTATAATACTTGTCTGCATGTAAGTATATCGGTACATTAAATCTCCATACAAGTTAAATATAGGATAGTCTCCTGCGCATTCATTCGGATATTTATGATAGACATTTCTGGTGGGCTTTGCAATGAATTGAGAAGAGAACGTCACACTTGCACTATGTGTATCTATCTACCTATATATAAGTACATAAAAACTAGAGGTCGTACGGATCACAGAGCTATTTTTTTAAAGCATTAACATGAACCATGCAATGTAGTTCCCAAATATTAACTTGTTTTTCGTGTCCTTTGTAGACATTCAGCTTCTTTTCATTTCGCCTACAGTTCAAAAAGAGCGCAAACAAGATGTTTTACGACTTTGCTGCATGCTAAAAAGGAATAAATTCAGATCAAGCTCTATACATCATTGGGATCTGTGAAACCGAAAACGTTGAAAATAATAAAACCATGAGTGAACAGTAGTTTATTCATTTAACAAGTTCGTGCATGTGCAAAATGATCCGAAGGAGATTTTAAATTTGGAAATTCACGGGTGGTAACTTGCAAATCTGCTTTTGTTTGTTTGTTGAACACAAATTCAAGTCTTCACTGTTAGTCCACATTTCTATCATTTTGGGGTTAAGGTTCTGTCAGTTTACTATAACTTGTAAGCATTGCTTTTGTCATTTATATTTTCAGAACTATGCAATCGTTCTTTGTCCAGGCAGTACAAAAGCACGTATAGGTACATAATACATAGAATCCAAATAGTTCTTTGAAATTAGCTTAATTTTGAATTCTAACAATGCTGATGCAGCAAGTTATATTACTGTAATGTAGAACTATACAGCATACTGGCTATAGATATACATATATATTTTATTGTTCGTTCCCAGTGTACAGAGTGACCTAACTTGCTCAAAATGTCGTTGCCTGACTTCATCACATTCTGATGATAGATATTCCATTAGGGAGTTGAATTAGTAACTTCTGGTTGCGCAATATTCAAGTTGTCCGGGTTTGATCCTGCATCCGGTCTGTTCGTCTGAAATCTCGCTCCAATTGTCATTATTAGTTGTTGTGAACATTAGTTGTGGAAACTGTGAGTGTAGAACTGTAAATGGTGTTCGGTCAGCAACGGTTGTTCGGATCATTCATCTGTACATCTATGTATATACGTAAGTGTGTGTAAAAGATGTTGAAAAAGAGCAGAGTCATGTTCGTGCGATGCAGTCGTCAGCATTATACTCATCATGATGTTCCAAAAGTGGCTTCTTTGATTCGGAACTGAACTTTCCAGCGCGCTTATTATGTACTCTGGTGAAAATACATATATAAATATATGGCAGCTTTGGAGGGGGAGGATTTAGAAGATAAAAGTGTGTGTATGGATATTATTATGTCAGAGTAGATCTTTCCCAGTGAAATATACTTGCTTGTTGAAGATCAGAGGCAGGCGAGGAAGGATAAAGGGGAAGCGTGTAAAGAAGTCAGGAGTTTGGTATGTGATTGTAAGCTGTAAATTGTGAAATGTCTTCTTTTTGGTAGTGCCAGAGAGACTTTTCAAAAATTATGAATGTGTCTTTGGGGGATCGGAGCCTAGTAAGTCCTTTTACCGAATGAATTTCACAAAATGAGTTTTTATATGTTTGGTGTTGGACTATCTGTACGTTATTATTATTATACATAGGTATGTATATATCGAAACACTCACCCTGTATCGTACGAACTTTGTTTCTGCATGGGTGGCGGCGATGGTGGTTTTTATGTAATAAAAACTAATCTGGTTTAAGTAGAGCTTACACAAGATGACGATTAAAATAGCTCTGCCATGATATACAATGTTAATAATGCTCTTTTGTCAAATGAAATGCAGATTAAATTGTGGAAAATTGTATTATTCGGAAAATTTCTCCAGAATTTCGAACATTTTGTTGTTCTGTTACAGGAATGTGCATATTAAGTATGTAAGTTGTATAGAACACTGTCTATTAAGTTGCTGCTGCCGTATAACATTTTCATGGACTACAGATTTTTGTCTGGTCGGCTGGTTCTTATGTATGGATAAAGAGACTAGATTCGGAGTGAACGCTAGTCTGTTTGAATTATCAAGGAAATGGCGACGGTCCTTTTGCCATGACGCCGCGACTCCTTTGATATTTCTAGCAAGCTCTTTAGGAGATACTATCTCCTAAAATTGATCGTTGACTCTATTATCTTGCATTTTTGCCACTTGGCTTTACCCGCCACAAAGTCCTCTTACATTATTTCCAGCAGTGTAAACCCTGAGATTCTTCCTGCTAATTCGGAAGAACGAATCTAAGTTTTGGTTAAGTAGGCGGAAAGTCAAAGCTTTCTGTCGCGTCTTTTTGTTTTATAAGCCTTGATTCTTGAACTGTATATCATTATCCTGTGGCTACGTACTACATCCTATATTTTAAGGTTACAGGAATGCTAAAATCCGGTTACTTATTATGCAATATAATTGTAAACGATGCAATTTAGTCTTGTGACGACCGTTCTTGTATTGTTTTATGTTAAATTTTTTCAGACTGTGACCTCATTATTTGATAGTCCACGAATAGAATCGTATTATAGACGTCATTGGAAATAAATAGGATGGTTTTAAATTTTCGTTGAAAAACACCACTTGGTAATTCAAATTTAGAGGCTATGTAGAAGCCCAACTTGAATTAGCATTAATAGATGAAAAATGAATAAAATAAGCATGAAAGGCTTTTCCTATGTGAAATTAAAGACGTCCCTTGATAATTTGACAAAAAATAAATGGCTACATATTGGGAGATAAGTATATATGTTAAAGTATGCTGTTAAATTGACATAACTAATGATGTTATTCTTCCTGACTTTTTTGTAGGTCACATCGTACTTTGTTCCCACTCACTCAGACATCACCGGGGTCACTCATCCCTTCCGCTGTTACCATCAAGTGGATCCACGGTGCTAACGGACGGTGATGGCGAAGAACCGGACTCGGTCCTAATGGATTCTTCCTCCAATTCGGATGAAAAAACAAGTCCGCTTCTGAATACTAATTCGAATTTAGCCACCTCATCGTCGTCATCGACAGCAGCACTGGAAGAACCCGTGGCGGCGGCTGTGACGTCGTCCAAGTCTAAACTAATGATAGCTGACACCGGATCCTCGATGTCAATTGTGAAGATAAAGCCAGGTCGAGAGTTGAAACTCAAGTGTGAACTTAATAATACATATGGGCGAATCATGTGGTTACTCAATGGACAACCCATTCGAACTGATAATGGTCGCTACTCAATCCAGGGCCCGAGTGGGAATCACGCTATTGAAGGTCGGCTCACCATTAATAATGTTCTTCCGGAAGACAATGGTATTTGGCAGTGTCATGAAACCAAGTTTGATGGCAAGGAACATGTTTCTAAACCAACACGAGTCATCGTTATGGGTACGAATCCTTTCTATATACCATTTATGATATCTCCCGAGACAATATGTTCAACCAAATTGTATGTACTAGATCTGTAGTTATTTTCTGTGGAAGTAAATATAGATACATAGCTATTTATACCCAAATTTTTGATAGCAGTAAATCAAACATGTGGAGCGAAATGTTGATACTATGTACGTATACGTCGATATTAGTGTTTTTGGATTCATCGAATTCTACAGATTTTAAGCTGTTTGTTTTAATTAATGTGAACATTTAAAGTGTGATACTTTGGAATTTCCTTTGTGTTATTTGTTCGACACAATGAATTACTTGACTTAATAGCATTTCTGTTTACTATGGACTTTCCAGGGTTTGTCTTTATAGGCTTGAATTATATACCCAAATCCGTATTAGCTTCTTTAAACAGGTAGGAAAGGGATTTTTGGAAAACAGATACCTCATTGAAAGCTTTTGTATATCTGTGTATTCACATTGAAAGAAATGGTTATTCCTATTTGTGAATGTATTGTAAAGCTTTAGCTGAAACAATAAAGGGGAAAGTTCTGCGTATCTATTTGTCTAGTTAGCATCTGAGCATGTATACTGTATTCATTCAGATTTTGAAAAGGTTATCTATATATCGCTATCATCCTTACCGGAGGGGATCTGTGCCAGGAGATATACATGAACGTGTGAGGATCAATGAGATGAGTAAACGAAAGTTGCTAGAATAAAGTTTACTTTAGGACGATGCGATGTGATGTAATTTGCATTTTCATTTGCATGATATGACTGAATCTGTTTTGGCATTTGTTTTCTATGTGTCTGTTTTGAATGTGTATTGCAGCTGCACCCCGAGCAGTACATTTAGAATTCGATGGCCGACGACTCTCACCGTCCTCTTCCTCCTCGAGGGTCACTTACCGAGAAAAAGACAACATTTCTATTGATTGCGTCGTCGAGGGAGGCAAGTGGTTGCAAGTTTTATTACATTCGTAGTCAGTTGAAAGTTATATGCCTACGCTTGGCTTCCCTACCTTATTTTATGTTTCGTATCTTCGTTCCTCTGCTTTTCTGATGTTCCAGAAAAAAATCATTCAGGATTTTGTTTATTTTACTTTTTACCACTAAATCAAACGACAGTTTTTATTGATTTGTATGCTGTGCAGTTAATAGGGTTCATGTTGAAGCGAGACCGCTGTAGCCGATTTAATCTGGAAGCAAATTACAATGCCGCAAAGAGTACAAATATGAACGAATTTACATAATTCAATTACACATTCTTTTCTTTGTTGATTTAGCCCCAATTTATAAAGTCTGCCATCACGTTGCCCCACTGACTACAAGTCGGTTGATTAAAAATACACTCGAAGCTTTCAGTGGCTACTAACCATTGTAGGTTGAAGGGCTCTTGACTATCATTCCTTTTGTATATTGCATTTCAGATTTTTTAAAACATGATTGTCATCTTAAATTAAGAGTATACTTTTATCCTTCTCTTGGCTTGCTCAAGTATTGTTGTATGATACAAAAAAAGCTCTACTGAGTATATTTTTATAAGGAGCCCATATATGATATCCCGTTTATATAAATATAGATATATATAACTGTTGCCTACATAATCTTAAAACTTACATGCTCATGTCTAATGTTGGATGTTTTTATGTTGTTTGGAACAGGGAATCCTCCACCCCGAATATGGTGGTTCATGAATGCCAAGAACTTGACCAACAATAGCAACGTAGTGACAACCTTTTTAGATGATGACAAAGTGTACCTCACCCGAAGTTCCCTTAGAATAGACAATGTGTCTCGGAGTGATCATAACAAAAGTGTTGTTTGTATAGTCGATCACGAACTATTGTCTTCTTCAAGTCCCGAGTCCACTTACTTGCGAGCCACAGCGCATTTCAACATAGAGTGTGAGTCAAACTACAAGTATTCTCTCTCTATTTTCTATTCTTTTTCTCATCTTAGTTTCATCTCCACGCTCATGATCTTCCCTTTGATGCTACATCCAAGGAGACTCTCAAGCATTCCAGTCAAGATGTGGGAGTGTCAATAATATCAACTTCTTATCCCCTAAGCCTTACTTTTCGCATAGTTACTCGCCGGCCCTATTTTATCCTATGTCGACAAACAGCCATGGGTTTACAAGTTCCCCCTTAATATACTGTCGTCCTGAGCCTACAAAATGTGTACTTACCTTGGTTCTCAGTCAAGGGTCGGGCTTGTGTGTCCTCCTCTAGTCCTACTTTGTATGGTCAGGCAGGCATGCAGGAGGGTGAGGGATTATTGTATGCCGGCAGAATTCTACTGTCATCGTGATGACTGTTCTAACTTCTTGTCTGTATACTTATCAGGTTTTTTCCTAATCCAGACTAGACGAACCCTTTTAGCGTGAGTAAATTTTGAGCGGAACGCCAAATTTTCAGTCTTTGTCCCGAGGCTCCGTTCATTACTACAAATAAGTCCATTTGGCCCATGTCCATCATTGCAAGCGGATAATAAAGGTGTTTGAATTTGAATTACAAAATCAATCGATTCTTTTTTTAAACGACGTCGCTTTATTTTCGGCTAGTGGTCGTTCCTTGATATCCGTAATTCTTCGTTGGTATAAAACTACATCTACCGAACTGCTTATAGTTCCTACATATGCTATAATAAAAGGAAGTCTTCCTACATTTGGGTTAGACGGCTTCATTGGAGGCGATAAAATACTATTCGTGGGCCTCTACAACTATAAATCTACAAATCCTTTCAAGTTTCTGGTTTTATTGTTCATAATTATCATACTTATGGTCTTGTAATTTAGCAGTTATGTAAATTACGATAAACTTCTCTAAATGATACGCTAATACTAGTATTAGATACTAGATTCTGTGCCATTTCAAGATGCTATCCTTCATCGCGAGAGCTTTCCTGCTGCCAAATATCAACTTTCTCAACTAGCCATCTCGAAATTAGTTCCTCTCTTCCGATTCCTTCCTATGTGTAGTTTCAAAGGGGGAAAGTTCTTGTTGGCAAGTTTTTATAACGTGTCACCTTTTAGTAGTTCAGTTCACATGAACATGGTGATATGTATGCTTCTACTCTTGTAATCATCATCACACTACCACATAATATATAGCTATGAGTGCATTTAAGCACATCCACGCACCTCCTGCCCCATCGCTATGATACATATTAAAGATAGCTTTGTAAGTTTGAAATCTGATAAGGAAAGGAGTAAAATCTTTAAGGCATGCCGTACTTTGAGGTGCATATATAATGTCTTGGAATTATAACGTACTATAGGATGCTACAAATCATGATGCAGCTGGTGTTCAAATTGGGAAATCATGAATAGGAAATGATGGTGGGAAGGAACCGGAATCAAGTCAAGAGGAGAGAAAACGCAGAGGGAATTGATCTTGATTTCAAAATAGTGCATATCTGTATGTATATGTTATATTTAATATGCATCACATTTTATATGCATGAAGTCATCTTTAGCGTTTCTATATTTGTGTTATATGTAAATATAGTATCTTCACTTTCATTACTTGTATACATACACACATGTACATGTACATATTTAGGTATGCAGATTCGGGTTTACAAAAGCAGGCAGGGTGCGTCGTTAATGCGATGGAAAAAAGGTAGACAACTCGTATGCCATGCCAACAACCATCTTTTAACATTATGCAGTGGAAATATAATCGCAGAGGTACTTCACCATTACATCAGAACGCTGCTGCTGATACAACTCTCCTTTTGAGTTTAAACATAGAATTGCTTCTTAGATTTTCTCTGCTTTTCAATGTCAAGTTCTGCCCTTTTACCGTATAGTATATATAAAGCGGTGGAGGGGAGTGAAAGTGTAAACCATAAACCAATTCGGGTTGCCCGTACCCTAGCAGCAATGTTGTTAAAGTATATGGAGAGGGAAAGTAATCCAAGTAGATTCTCTCTCTCTCGCTATGTTGGTCTCTCTCCCTCAGCGTTAGACTAACTCCCAACCCTCCATTTAAGATTAGATTCTGTTCGTAGTTGTTGTCAGAGCCAATATATGGGGAAAGTGAGAGATAGGATACACAGAGGAGAGAGCGGGAGAATGTTTGCAAAAAATGTCACATTTTCGTAAAAGCGCTTCATTCAGCTAGTATAGTAGTTTACTCTCTTATTCGTTTCGTAGCAGCAGAATCTTTCAAGTATAAAAGTGCACTCTTGTCTCTGTAGGGAAAGGTTCCGAAGACCGGGTACAGTTCCTGGTATCTTCTTAGTAGGAACACCCAAGAAAATATTCATCTTGATTTGACCAAGTGACGGGACTTGTTTGAGGAATAGAGAAAGCAAGCACGGCGGAGATGTTGTAGTAAAACTATTCTGTACGAAAGCATCACATCTAAACCAGGCAGAGGGAAAACCCAAGTAGTGAGGAACATTGGTTCATGTCATGCATAATTCATGCGGGTCGTTGAAGCTATACAGTGAAGTTTTATCTATTTAATACCATATTTATATATATATATATACTTATATATATATATATAGGTTTTCCTAGTACTATTAGTAGCGCAATCTATGCAGTATAAAGGACCGGAGGAAGGAAGAATAAAAATAAGTTGTGTGAGGTGAAACCTTGCTGAAAAATGGAGTTTCCTTCATATGTCATTTCAGCTTGTACTTATTACTCTTACAGACCAAAAATTATATGTCATAACTTTCCCATTAATGCTGGAAATATGTACAGTGTATTATATACTTGGTAATACAAAATAGCATTATAGCTTTCTACTTCTATAACAACAAGGAATTGTGTACATAAATGAATTTGAGGTCTAAATCAAAAACTCAAGACATTTCCCTTGTTATGCACTTATACTTGCTACCATATAAAATATGTCTGCTTGCCTTAGATGTAAAGATAAAAAGTATTGCATGCATATACATTTATAGGTATAGTCTCACAAGTAATATATGGTGAAGTTTTGTCTGTAAGGCTAAAAACTGTTGTTATATATACGAGAAAAACTTAACCGTGGAGACTTGCTTTTGATGATAATAAGCTCCTTGACATAAGGTTCAAATTAGAAAATATGACTTTATTTACGTCCCCGGCCTAGTTTTACACCTCGTACATTAAACTCTAATATGTCATTTCCATTCTGGCTTTTCATGCCAGGCTTTATAACACACTTACAAACCTTTACTGTACTGTTCTCAGTCCATTTCGGCTGAACGTTACTATTTTCTCGTCTTGAACATGCTGTGTACGCATATATTGTGATACACCTAGTGAACCTATTACAACTATTATTTTTGCCATCTCGCTTTTGCGTCTGAAATGAACAGAAACGAATTATTACTAGTTTCATTTCAAGTTTCATAGAATTTTAAAAACAGTGACGTTGTTTCTGACTGCCTTTCTGCGTTTTAATGTTTTTGATGATTTCCTGTCGACTCAGCTGTGAATGTGATTATAGACTTTAACTTTGTTTAGCCCAATCATTTTTTATCTGAAAATTCACATTCCATTTACTCACCTCTCTTTCTGCATTCTGCATAGTTTGTTAATACTTATGTATATAGTTTAATTTATATCGCTTGTGTGAATTCCACAATATGGGCATATTAACCTTACAATTGGATGGTCATGACCATTGAAGAAATACCATTTGACAAACTTCGAAATGCATAATGTTCATGCTATTGACAAAACTTGAAAGGGGAGGATAAATGTTGACACGCATGAAATGCTGGATTTGAGTAAAGTACTTGCATGACGTATGAGAATTCAATGTTTCTCACTTCCATCTTCATCTGCTTGTAAGTACGGGAATTTGACGTGCTACGGACTTAAATAGTATATTTTCTTATTTCATTCCTTTTATGTATATGTGATGTCCCTATAATTGTTATCTTCAACTTATCCAATGCAGTTTTTTTTAACAAACGGAAGTGTTAAATCTTGTGTGTTCATTAGCCAAAATATACCAAAGTGAATAATGAAGGAGTTGCTGAAGGATTTTGATGAAAATAAATATGAAACCCAGATATATGTACATTATTTGCAAAAAATTTTGATTAATATAATATTTGCCAGGATTTGTGGTATATTACCATGCATTTACGACACAGCTGGGTACTGCTTTATACTAAAGTATAGTCCCCGAGGAAAAGAATTTTCTATTCACAAAGTTGTTAATGAACTCCGTAGCCCACAGATGAAGGTAGATAAATTAATATTTTATATGTAAGCTAAGTTTTAATAAAACGTGGTAGAATTAATCCTTGCAAATCATGTTGGACGCTTCAATACGTATTCTACAGGATTAGCTTGAACATAAAGTAGAATAGGAGGGAAATGCATGTCACATACATTATTGCTTGCATACTGAGCAGTATCCTAGATTTCTTACTCTGTGGTTGGTTATAACATCTTTGGCGTTTCTCGTCTCTGGACAAACAAGTCTTTATACACTTTCATCTCCTGTAAGCTCCTCTAATATCCACACATAAGATATTCAAAGTTGCAATAAATACAAAGTACCTGCCGTATGCATTCCGTAGTACTTACATACATGTTAGTAGTGGTAGTAAGCTAAACGGAAAGTAAGACTACCGGTTACTTTAGCTCTTACTCAGGTTTGCGTCTCCAAAGGCGAACATTATGTAACTCAGAAGGATGATTCCGTGAACTTGCTCGATGGCTATGATATACTGCACAGAAACAAGTTGAACGGCAGTGTGTATAATATGCAATGTACTGTCTTTTACTTCGGCATCTATACAATATGGATATAAATCTATAGTGCCCGTTCTCTCCAGACTTGATCTGCTCTCTTGCTATTCACACATGCTAACTACTGTGTGCTCCGACTGCGAGTATACTAGAAGTAATAGAAATCCGCGGTAACTTGTCGAGAATATCCACTAAGCTTAAGCTTACGATTAGCTTCATTTCTGCAAACGCTGTAGCTATAGTTTTATGTACATATCCATTCCTTCAACAGTCCGGGCTTCGAAGCTATTTCCTGCTGAGATGGGGTGCGGATCAATTCATATTTGATTGAACATGTATTTAAATTTTGCAATTCAATCAAGTCCATTGAGTCGAAACGAGTTCAAAGTGAAATTCCCCATTCTTTGAACTTTTTCCTTGAATTGAATGGAAATACACCAATTCAATTCAGTACATTTTAATTCTTGTCAGTGTTATGTGATTCATTTCAATTCAGTTTATCTAATTTAAAGTCAGCGCGACACTGATGAATATTATATCAAGTTTGAATTGAATTTATTAGGTCGATTAAAATGGCCTCAGTCTTTACAACCAAATGTCTGTGCATCAGCAATCAGCAAAGATTCCTCAGTAAAATTATTAATATTACATATAGTTAGTCTTGTGTCACACATAGATTTTAGATACAGAAAAAGAAGGTAGAAATTATTGCACTAATGGACTTTTACGTATTAAACAAAATATTTATGTCAAGTTTACTATATATGCACAGTGGTAAAATCAAATAGACTATTTATCAAAACGCTATAGTTTTGCTAAAATAAGAAATAGGCGATATTTTTTTCCGTTATTGAATCGACTTGATCCGCACTCTAGTTTAGGGCTTACACGTCAGTAGGAGAATGGAAATTATGCCAAAAGATTACATACGTAGCTTGAACAGAAGTTAATACCGTTATCTGCTACCTACTTCTGATACCTGTTTGTAGTTAGCTGGACAATAGTCATATATGCAACGACTTCTCTACTGTATACTTAAGATTCGTGCATTTAATATGTACAACTCTCAGGCTGTTTGATAAGACCCGAATCTAGTTGCGTTATCCTTTTTGGTGACTGCACTCCAAGCCACAGAGAAAGATACTCGCAAGACTACAAAGAGAATATTATCTCATTTTGGAGACTACGTGAGCCAGCATAACACATTGTGAAACGGGATACAATGCGGGACGGGAAGACACAATACTATAAGGATTTATATGAGTGTCAATATACTCAACCTTTAGTGACAGTATATGGAATCTTAATACAAGTTCGTTATAAGTCCACAGGTATAGCATACGCTGTCACTTTTATACTTACATAATAGCCTCTTTAGGTCAAAGTAATAGCCGCTTGCGTGGGTTGGAAGAAATGTCTTGTACATTTTTGCAAGATTCTTCGCAGGAGTGTAACGTTAGGGCAAAAAAGCGAAGTCATAATATCTCTTTTTGTGCATTTCATACTATTGTTGTGGGGGGAATTATATTTTGTACAAAATCATTGCAACCTTGTTAGTTTTGGTCCTCTTCGACCACCTTCAGTTTCGTGGTTATAGAAACTGACATGAAAGTCTTCTCTGGACGGTGACTTATCACTACCAACTCTCGTGACCTGATGTGAATGAAACACAACTTGTATGTCTTGAGATTTGGTCTGGTGGTCCTATAAGATACGTAGATACTTACATATTAGTAGGTTTTTCAAGCTCATGGAATCGAAAATAAATTAACAAATATATGGCCATAGCCTTACACGTGCGAAAGCAGCATCTTTAGGATAGCTGCATCTTTATCGGATTAAGAAACGAGCTGTCCATTGTTTGTTGTATAGAATACAGTTATATGTATGTACATTTATATAGAAGGACTTTGTGAAGTTGACTGATTCGAGATTTGTGCACCATCCACGACCGCACCCGCTAGCTAATACACAAGATTAAAAAAGAAGCTCATCCTTTGCTACGTACGTACATTTCTTTAGTCAATACAACTCTGGAAGGCAACTTCACTTCTTCCGTCTCCACTATCTATCCTTTTATTTCGTGGGTTCTTTGTAGATACGTTGCTATCTCTATCTCGTTACATAATATACTTTATTTGATCGTATAGCTTGAATGCATTGTCCATATGAGTGTATGCTCTTGTGTAAGGAAATTGTATCTATATCTGCACATAATTTTAAAAGCTGCTACATGCATACAATAAGTGTAATACAAACAGTGCGTACACATGGAATGTCTAGATGTATTTCCATGGACTGGCCTGAAAGATTGTGTAGGAAGATATTGTATAAATGCAAGACAAGCTAGTTGTACTATGGTATGTAAGGAAATGACGAAACTATATTAGAAGACGCATTTTCAAGGATTCTCCGCCTGCCGGATTATTAGCTTTCCAAAGAAGTCGCATTACGAACTCACGCTTTCACTCGCTTCTGCTTTTCTTCTCTCTTTCTTGCCCACTGTATTCACGTTCGTGGAGCGACAAAAAGGAGACCTCTTTTAGTTTCATTCTGTACACGCTGCCCATTATACAAGTTACACAGTGGGCTTATACATATGCATCCAAGTTCATGAAGTCTCCATATGCATGCCTGTGCAAAAAGTACGTAGTTATATTTAAAGCGCGACTGTAAGGCACCCTGAAGAAGGCAATATACATGGGCTGCATTAGTTAACTTGTCTTATCGAATTGTCTCTTCATGTTGCCTGAGTGAGGTATATGGGGTCGTAAATATGTAGCCGAGGATTGTCGTCTGTTTTTTCTTGTATGTTTAGTATCCGATGGATAGTAAGTATAATTATATGTATATAACTCGCATCTGTTCCATCCCCTGCCTTGCATGACATTACAGCTTGTGGATTGTTGTAGTAGATTGATTCTCTTTAGCATCTCCTTGCCTTTTCCTTCCTTTCTATAGTATTTAAAGGAAATGAGTTTGCGAGATTCATGACATTGCTTGCACTGTGTATGTGTCTAAGGAGTAGAGGAAACTAATGACTTCAACTCTATGAAGGTTGCTCCTCAACTGGAGGTAGTTACGATTGGGATGATTTCAGTCTTCCTATTGTCTCCATGAGTACAACTTTTGTTTTCTGCCGCAATTTAGTGAGTAAATGGAACTTTAAGCCTTTAGCTGTTGTTACGTTTCGCGGGATCGTGTAGTAGTTTAATACTAAGACGAAGTAAAATAAGACGGCGTTGTTTAAAACATAATGAATTGAGTGCATTCAATTGGGATCGCGGAACCGTCAGTCACCCCAGGATTTCTAATCAGTAGATATGTATTCACAAGTCTTGCCTGTTGTTTGATTATATTTCTGTCGACGCTCGGGCGTTCAAAGATTTTTACTTTATACATATACCGGTGTACTACCTGTGTACGTATATGGACATACTCGTTTGTAGTTTACGTTAAGATATAAATTTTATGAAGAGTATGAGGTTCATCCGTTACATAGTATGTATAGGTATATACTTGTAAGGATATAGAGTCATTACAGAGGCTTCGACGGCCGAGTAAACGTGTGGAAGAGTGCATTTAGTTTGTTAAACCATAAAAGTTGCTTCCAACTTTGTTGTCTTTGCAAGTTTTGTGGACCCCACTGTACTACTTAAGCTAAACGGACTCACTTTTTCTTACTTAGTGGGTATTAGTTTTTTCCCGACTGTAAAAAGAAGAGGAGAAGGAGCTTCGGGCATGACTTTCTTTTCTCTAAGATCAAAATGTAAAGACTGAAGTTTTTAAACTGGAATTGAAATACTATATAGCGGTCGTTAGTTTAAAATTTTGGTTTCTTGGGCGCAATTATTGATTTTTAATTCATTGTACTACAAGACCTTGCAACGTTATATATACTTACACCTTTGGAAGATACTTGCATCTACACAACTTAAGGACTTACTATTATTTTTTTGGGAAGCCAAACTTGTATTGTAAGAAAGTAGTATAACATCAAGTCTCAAGTTTCAAACTAAGTATAGGTTGTTACTTATTGTTAGATCTATATTTTAAGGGGAAAATAGTTAAAAGGATTACTCTCAATTTGGATATAAGAATAATACACGCTCTACATTTTTTAACTTTACTTAAGTAATCGACATTGAAGGCTACGGATGCTTTTTCGTTGCCGATGTACACACATAAGATGCAGCTGGATGGCTTTTGAGTTGTGTTGCACTTAAAATCTACAAACGCAGTACTATAAGCATGTGTATTTATGTGTAGAGGACAGCTTGAATTCATTCAACGATATCCGTTCACTTTTACTTGCTTTCACTCAAACTTGGGGCAGGATCGTTCGTACGTTTACATTTACTTTCTCCTTCTTTCCGTTTAACCGGAATGATTTCTTCTTAGTGTACGCAGCCTATCACTACTGTATACTCTATTTCTGGAGATGACTGGTTTTTCGCCAGCGGTAAATACGTAAGTAGCTACTGTTGGATGTTCTTGGTTTTTACTTACCTGTTATACTGTTAAAAGCTTATTTTGTATTGGAAGGGACGGGGGAGCTCTTAAACCAAAAAGTAAAAGCAGCAGACTCGTGGAAATTGTAAATCAATTCCGAAAACATGCATCGCATCTTTTTAACAATTTTTACTACATACCACTGTAGACGAGGAAGGCTTTAAGGTAAAAAAGATGTAGCAGACAAGAGAAAGGAGCGTGACACTTTTGCATACTGTATATAAGGACAATGTTATTGTAAATCCCTGCACACAGACTTTCCTCTTCCGTCCGTGTCTCGCGCTCTATAGTCCGACCTTTATCTGAACCTGACAATCTATTGCTCTTCGGTGTATTTGCTTCCGGTTGAGTAACAAACAAAAAAGTGAAAGTGAATGGCTCACGTGACGATTTTTTTGTACTCTTACTTTATCGAAGGTTGTGAATCTTTCCTCCTCATGGACCTTTTATTTATTTTTAGATACGTACTTATAAATATTTCCTGCGGCCTTGTTTGTGGCTCAACTGCAGATATATGCTTTTGTTTAGATTGCGTAAGCTTCTTCAGGGCTGTTTTTCTCTTGGATTGTCTGTGTCGTTGTGTATTGTGGTGGTTGTGAGATGAGTGGATATATGTTAAATCTGAATGCATGCAAGAGAGTAGGCTCGTAGTAGGGGAATTCAGCTGTACCATCAGCTAAAACTGTATATGTAGGATATTTTGGTAGTTGGTAGACATAAGTGAGGTGGACTTGCAATAGTAGGTTTGGTTACACCATCACTACGTGTAGCTCCCCTTAATACTTGTTCTTGTGGTGGCTGAGTATATAGAATCCTTGGCGGCCATCTGAGCGGTTTGACATAGGAGACACACTACTACTGCAGAGAAGAGGAAATCCTACAATATTTCTCCTGAGAGTTGTTGGGCTTCGAGATAAAGTGAACAAGTGTGTGGGTACTGGCAAACTATGTGTGTGCCAGAGAGAGAGGGAGAATTGTGTAGCTTTTTCTGCTCTATTCCTTTTCCACATGTGTGTATGCCAATGTGTGGAAACATCCCGTGGGAGTTGTCAGTTGTACCTGCCTATGTATATATCCATATGTGAAGCTGTTGAACATATGTGTAATTTTACATAAATAGCTTTGCTGTACAATAAATAGATCCTCTGAACTTTTGTGTGTATTTTTTGTCCACTCGTCTGTTGAGGAAGCTAAAGTATCTAAATTCTGATTCGGCTTTTGGACACTATGAGAATATTGTACCCACGTTAGCAAAGTTAAATTGTAGCAGGCGATTCCTACATTGTCGAAGTTATACACATACTCGGCATTTGGTGAGTAAAGTTATGGAATACAGTTATTGCATGTGCAAAGGAAAGTTAATAGAATACAATCCTTATTGCATTTGCAAAGTACTACTAAATATATATACTGAATACAGTTATTGCCATGTAGAGTTGAGCAATGCTTTCACCACTGACGCACAACTTTCACTAGACTTTCATCAAAGGGAAGAAAATAGAATAAAAATTAGGTGATAGCTCCTTTCCTATATGTAAATATATGCAGGAAAAGTTTTGTGCCTGTGGCTACTTCTTGTTTGGATTCTCAATACACTTCTAAAGGGGTTGTTATATTGTACGAAGCACATAATCCAGCTGATGGAAATTTTTCTTTGGCCTTAATATATGGGGTAATGTGGACAGGGATAAGTACATTGGGGGATATATGAAGCACATTCGCATTACATTACAGTATGTTTGTTCAATGATCCATGGATGCATAAAAGTGTCGCAGTTCAGCCAGTTCAGTAGTTCATTCTGGCTTTTGTAGTATGCATAGGTATACATACTTGTAGGGAAAACCACCGGGGTTTCTGCCGACTCTTACTCACATTCTCTCCCTTCGTTCCCATCTTTGCAATCCTCTCACTCTTTATTGTGAATCAGTTAAACTCAGCGAGGTTTTGCTGATAGAGTTGTTACTACGAGGAAGGAAATCTGCGGATGTAGTAGTTCGTATATAAAGAACGTGCGAATGCTTAGCTCCCTGCTTTCTTTATCACATTAGTATAATCATTGGGTTGCAAAATAAGCGGCATTCTACTTCAGATATTTTCCGATAAAGACAACATATTGTACTTATGTGCGTGGTATGGATATTTGCTCACAGTGTATGTGTAGTGTGAATGTCTGTATAAACAGTAATAACAACAACCAGTTGTAACATTTCACTGGGAGGTATCCAAGGAAATAACTTTCACAGCGAGCCTTTTTCAAGCGATTTTGTATTCCTTCTGTCTGTGGAGAGGTTCATATAATATGGTAGTCGACTGTATATAATGGAAATTTTTACTATAATTTTAGTCAGCTATAATAGCGCGCATATTAAGTATGTATGTGAAAGTCTCCCATAATTTCTGGGTACTCTCGACAAACTCGCCGCTCATCCTGTCTTGACTCTCATGTACGTGTACATATTTCAAAAAGCAGGATATTTATGCTATTCAACTGCCGCATAAATTCTGCACAGAAAAATGCAATGTTTTCACCCTCTCTCTGATGATAGTTTTGGCCAAGGCAGAGTAACTATAACTTTGTACAGGAAACGGTGGTGGTTAAGGTAGACTAGTGTTACACTGGATAAGTGCAAATGGAAGAAATAAAGTTCCTCTAAAACTGGCGATTTTGCATGCCGAGACCTACCGCTCCAGATACTATATATCCTCTTTCTTGCAAAATCTTGACACATATTTTTATTTATGTATTTCCTCTGGAAACTACATATATCTATTCTTTCTTCCTGTGAGCTTTTGCATACTTTTTACATGCTAATGTATGGAATTGTAAGTTTAAAAGTGTGTCGGAGGTTTGGATGCATTGCTTTTGCAGCGATTTTTCTTACCGGGATGCTTGAGCTCTGGACAAAAGGACTGAGATGGGAAAGTCTTGCGTGCGTTAGAGTATGAAATGTACAGAGTGGGTACTTGATTATGGAAATTCGGTTACTGGCTTTACACACGCTAAGAGTCGTGACTTGAATGAAATATTATAATTTATATATATTTACTTTCTATTTTTTAAACAGATGCTCCATCCTTCATCATAAGTAGAATTCCTGGGTTTGGCTATCCCATTCGTGAGGGAATCGCACTCGCACTAAAATGTGACATCGATGCGAACCCAATGACCCGTCCGATTTGGATGAAAGGTGAGATTGAATTTTTTCTATATTATGTAATAAATAACTTATAGACAAATTACTGTAATTGGTTAATAATTAGTATATTACCATGTGTAGATACTTGATTTTTGTTAAATAATTAACCTGCCATCGCACTATTCCAAATATGTAAATTTACATTAATTAAAATTAATTATTTAAATTACCATTTATGGTATATCCAATATGTGGGTTCATAAACCTATATATCCTAACCTATATTCGCACTCAAATCTCTGTAACGCTTTTAAAATTTCGCGGCATACAAAATACAACATAACGACCAACAGTATTTTCCCCGTGCAGAGCACGGGCTTAAAGCTAGTTATCTTTACAATTACATAACATTTACATGCGGTGGAGTGGTAAGATAAGTTTGACTAAATTCCTAGAAGTTAGGATACCAGCAGAACTCTAGTTTTTATACTCTTGTGAGCATTAGCCTTTGAAAATTTCGAAGTGTCAGAATAGTGCAGGCAATAACTCTGACGTCGCTGAAGCCTGTATATTTTGTTATAGTATACAACGTTCACGGTGCATTGAGATAATACTTGGAAGAAGTCGTATTCGACTGTCAATCAATTTCTTCTCAGGCAGAAGCCGGAGGGAGAAAAGAGACTTGAGAGAGATGGAATCAGCCTTTGAAACTTGGACGTCTGAGACTATTTCTTCTTTTCTTCCGACACTTATGCACACATATACTGCTAGGGTTCAGCATCGATAGGAAATCTAATTTAGCTCTTCGATGCGTTTTCGCTCGCTCTCTGTCTCCCTTTCTCCCTTCCTCTTTCTTCTAAATGTTCCTGAGTGAGTATTGGGATGCATTCGTTTACCCTTCTCCCACCCATAGCTCTATTCTTAGTTTCAATAGCAAAAGGACCGATGAACGGATCTCATCTCTCCCGGCCTTGCTTGTTCCCTTTTTCATTCGTCTATAACCTATACTGTTATTAGTATCAGAAAGTTTTAACGTGGGTACCTTTTTTACAAATGCTTGCCATTACTGCCTCTCGGTTGGTTTTGCCTCCATGAAAAGAGAGAAATAGCATTAAAAATACTTGTATTTCGGCAAAACTTGTACGTGCGTAGTCTGCGGGGAGTGGATTTTATCCATGGTTTGGAGAAATTCAGTTTTGGTTTTGTTCCACCCATTTTTGTGTAAATGCATTGATGAAAATTTGATAATATATAGTGATGTCAGAGGACAAATGGCAAGTTAATGAATGGATATGGTGAGTTTTTTTATCTAGAAATCATACAAATTAATAGTGCAGTACTACATCTGCCACTGAATATATTTTAGCATATCGTAATCCTTGTCATAAATCTTTAACCTAAACTACGTAGAACTTTTATGGCGATTTCGCAATTATTTGCAAGGCTACATTCATATATTAAAGTTTCAGTAAATTAACTGGTGACCTGTCATACCAAAAGTGAACCGCCTGTTATAGAGGATGCATGTAGTATGATAAACATTTGCTAAATTTGAGGCGCACGCATTTACTACACATTAGCTGAAGTTTTAGAGACGAAAAGTGATGAGAAATGCATTCAGTGGAGGCAACATTCAGCATTGCGTTATCTGATGACTGCCTGGGAAAAGTGCAGCTCTGCTCCTAAAACGAGACTTGACTCGGCTCAAAAGACCCATTTGTATTCATCCACCGTCTTCTCATTGTCTTGCCCGTAATTCAATAATTACTGGTTGAGTTGGGGATTCTTCCAACTTGAGCCTGATCATCGCCGTCGTGAGTCAGATGCAAAGTAATTGTTAGAGATACGCGGATATGCAGACTGGGAGAGATGGGGACATTATGGAAAGCTATGTTTAACTATAACAACCAGGTCTTTTTCTATGGGAGTAATATAAGTGTTGGACAGTAGTGGAATATGTAGGTATATATAAAGGCTTCACATTGACAATGACGAAGACTGGAATCATGTACAATAATGCAAAATTATGCATGCACTGGGGTTGTATTCATGGTACCTTGGGGTCCTTGCTGTACTGTCTTTACCAGCGATGTAGATATAGTATGTTATAATGAAGAGTTTAATCCTTATCTTCTATCTTTCATTTTAGAATCTTCCTTCTCCGGATCCCAAAGTCTATTCTCTTGTATGTTACTTATATAACATTATGCAATCTCTATATTGTGAGCTTCCGTGCAGCTTGCTTAACTGTATAGGAAATTTCGAGCGACTTGGAATATAGTAGAACATGTTATAAACTCTTTATTACACATAGTACACAATTACCTCTGATTGCGCATTGTCTGTTTCTCATCTTATCGCTTTTGATTCTCCATTGTGGTGCAAGTGGAGGATGCGAAGGTCCAAATTTTCTATTGTACTATTATTGTAATCTAATTTTGTAATTTGTCCTTATCCGTTCAGTAAGAAGGTATGCTTGCAATTTTAAATAAGGGTAACTCCGTTAAACAATTAGTATCAACCGACGATAGTTTCTCCTTCCACTTTACAGGAAGGCATAGGTCACCACAGTGGTTTCCTTGTTTTTGTTTAAAGGGAAAATAGCACCGCTTTTAAGTATTATGCATTAAATATTGGGTGTATATTCCGATGTAGCCCTAGGACCTCATCGAGAATAAGTGGGTATACTTAACATACAACTACCACAGTCTCTTTTATACATATTATGTATACAAATAAAATACTGCTGTAGCTAACACTTGAAAGTCTAAACAAAACGCTATCTAGTTAGGTTTTAGAATTTATACAGGATGCGACCCTAGACACCGTGATTCTAGATGAAACAGTACTACGGGATAAACGGGTTTTAAGACTGAGGGGAATGGAAACTTTTGAAAATATTGGACTATTGAGAAAGGTTTATCTGTCTATAGTTTCGGGGTGTAGAACTACATAGCTACATACTACATCCACTCACAAAAGATCTTTCATATCCTGTTACGGAATGTGCTGAAATGTTAGAGTTCTTACAAGTCTGGATGAGTAAGCTGGAATCCAGGAGGTTCCGATTGCACATGATGCAACAAACAGTTGTGTTGCAGTTCCAGTAGTCCATAGTAATGGTAGGAACCACGCTGTTTTTTATGATTGCTCATTGTTTCGTATTATTTATATGCAAGGTCATTTATATTCCCTGACGCCATCAAAAGATACACACTTGAGTAAGCTAAGCGTGGTATTTAAAATCATAACAGCTTGAAGCCTTGCTGAAAGGAATAAGGGGAGATACTATACTACTTTTGCTTCTATGTACATGCCACATTTTATTGTTAACTTTGTGTTCGTGTGGGATATTGTTTTATCATTGTGAACATAGTCGTCTCTTACCACAGCTACGTGTATATAAGTATATACCACAGCTGCTTGACAGTTGGAAAGGAGGAAAAGATGAGTGCAAGTTATTATTACCATTTTGTCCAAAAGCCTCATAGATGTACATATTCAGATAGGGAGGCTGTAAGAATACAGAATACATTTGACGGCAGCACAATATGCATCCAGTTACCTTGAAGATGATGGCTTTGAACTTGAAATCTCGTCCGCTCTTCATCCCTCCATACCATTATTATTCTGAGGTTGCCCTACGTTTACGACACTTTATTTGTTTTTATTTTCGTTTCAGTGGAAATAAAAGTTGGTTATGCCCGTCTATTCAACCGTGACTCAAAGCTCACTCTGTGTAGTCTTTAGTAGTTTGGGAATTAAACGAAGCGCCTGAGTCTATCAGTCAGTCTGACGGAACTTTTCGCTACAATACTGAAAACAAGTCCAATTTTTCATACAATATTTTTGTGGTTGAGGGAAAGTTAGTTTTTTCTGGATGACAGTCCATCTGTGCATGTGAGAAGTTTTCACCACCCGGGAAATTTCTAGATAGTTTTTCAAAAATTCTCAGCCGTTCTCTGTCTCACTGTCTTGTGCTCACTCAAGGTTAAGTTCGGGTTTAACTTTTGTTCTTATACTTATGTAACCTTGAGGAAGGAATGTAATAACAAACCTTGAGTGAAAACGAGTTTTCCTTTTGAGTTTGTCGGTATCGAGTGGAGTTGTTAATGTGAAAATAAAAACTCGTGTATACGTGTGGATGCCTATGGTGAGGGAAGTATAAAATGATGAAAGTTATGCTTCTACCAAATAATCATAAAAACCACAAGTTGTTCACGCATTATTAACATGATGATGTGGCTATGAGGCTATGTTTCATGGCAAGGGATATAAAATTTATAAATAATGTGTATGTAATGCATATGGGAAACCTTCTTGTAAGTTGCCAGGGAAAGGTCTGTTACTTCAAGCGTCGAAAATGAATGCGTGTATTTTTACAGCCAGTTGTTGCTGCGAGCTGTGAGAGACTATAGTTAGGACATTGCACTTCTACGTGAATAAAGTAACATTGTTTGTATGTGTATATATTTTCCAATGTTAAAAAATGTAGTAACTCATGTGTCTATATATGGATTACGTAATATCTCTAAACACGCCTGTAAAAACTGATATTGGTCGTGTACAAGTTCATCGCGGTTAATAACTGTGGTGTTTGTACTCACATGGTTGAATCCGTATTTTTTGATTTTGCAGATGGAGGCGATCCACCGGTCGCACAGTCAGACGACGGCTTCCTAAATTTTACCTCGGTAGAACGGAATCACACCGGATGGTACAAATGCATCTCGCACCATCCGATGGGCAAGGCCGCCTCCGTTGGATATTATCTTAACGTTCGATGTAAGTTTTCCTTTTCAAATCTACTCCAACGACCGGCTTTTTCTTATACCCATAGACATTCTTCTTATAACTTCAAGTGCCATGCTCGCAATGATCCATGCCGTATAACTGGTATTATATTATTCAGTTTTAATGTTAGCTTTTATATAAACCTCAATATTTTAGTCAATAGATGACTTTACCGTAGTTTATGTATGTTTTTGCACTGTTAATGTATATCGTTTTACTGAATTGGATTTCAGATAAAGATTCTTATAGCTTGTTTTAGGGTTGAGTTACTATAATGAGAGATTTAAATATTCGACGTACGTATATATAAAGTTCACTAAATGAGTTCTACCGATCGAAGCAAAGTTGATTTTGGCCAAAAAGAGCGGCGACGATCACTGATCTATGTGACTTGGTTCTCTCTAATATTTCTTTTCGAAATGGCTATGTGCCTATTTACACCGATAACGCTCCAAATTGTAAATTTCCGAGAAGCAATAAGCTTGGAGAGAATATCTATTGTAATAACTGAAGCACGGTGATAGTTCTACTTGCATATTGTAGTAATGCACTGGCAAATGAGATTGAATGTAAAGTAAGGAAGTGAGTTCTGTACCATAACCAAGAAGGTTTACACACAAATTCTATTACGGTGACTTTAGACTCAAAGCTTTATTTGTAATGTTTAAAGCTAAATGACTTGTACCCACTATAAGTAGATATAAGTGACGATGTTGTGAAACAGTATAGTTAAACAGTGCGACCGTGTAAATACATATAGGCTTAGATATATCTTACTCTCCAGTTTTCTGGTAAATTGTGGTGGGTATGAACAATATAATTTAAATCTCATTTAAGCTTAGGAAAACTTCAACCAAAGCGGATATGCTCATAGTTACATATATTCACTGATAATGGTTTCGCCTTGACTGCTTCTCCTCTTTCTCTCTCTCCCTCCGTCTCCCTCTTCCTCACATCAAAGAAAATAGCTAAGGAAATTCCTATTACCGTTCTCTCTCCATCTTTCCCTTCAGTTGGGCTCTCTCTCTTGGTCTTTCTTCCTCTCTGTGATAAATTTAAAATGCGAGAATACGTATTTTCTGGAGTCACATTAAAGAAATTGGATGAAGAAAGCGATGCTACATATTTTGGCTGGTGAACGATACCGACGACGGGAGAAGAGAGAAAGGGAGTTTGATGTGAGTTTCTTTCTTTTTCAAAGCAAGCCCAAGCGAACTTAACCTGTTTCACTCACTACTCCTACACATGGTGAAACAGCGTTTAAGGAATTGAATATATCATATGCTTATAGAGTACAGGCCAACTATTCGTAACGAAGAACTACGTATAACTGGTGTAGTTGTACGTAGCTGTAGAATTCTGTATTAGAATTACAAAGTCTGAAACAGTAAATTTCTCCAAGGAACAGTCATGTTTAATTTACAATTTATCCAAGCAGTCAATGGCATGAAAATCTCACCAACCACGTTAAAAGTGGATTCACTGGAATGCATTAATATTTGTATGTATATACGCATATAAATAGATAAGTGGGGGCAAGACTACAAAGACCTTCCGTCGTTCACAAATGTTTTAAGTTAGTGTAGAAAACTCGGTTGATGAAAGTGCATTTACGACAACATTGTAAGTATATATGTAACTATTAACGTATATCATGTGCTTGGGTCCGGTGTTTGGACGGAAGTATTCTTAAAGCGTTTGTTTGAAGATTTTGGGGGAGAGGGTGTCAAATTTTGATGAAGTGTGATCTTGATTGTAGATCGTTATTATACTTGAAGTTGAGGAGGGTGTAGCTTTCCCCAGCTTCTGTGAGCAAAACTTATGGGTTGACTTGGTAGTTATCCAGCGTAGTATGTATTTTACAGGTATCATGTAGGTCTGCAAGATCTTTTTACTGGTTGAGTTTTTAAGAATGTAAATAGACATTTTGACATACAATTGCCACGATGACGTACATTAACTAATTATATGGTGTACTTAACTTAATTCAAGAAGAATATGTCGGTAATATGTACAAATGTTTTTAATAATGACAAAACATTGAATACTTATATGCTAAATGCTGGAAAATAATTTGTGGAGATAATCTGTATAAAATGAAAAATTACAAAAAAAGATTGGAGCCATTCGGGTTGATCGTTAAACCAGCCCCATTTTCTGACATTGTCTTCATCTGGATCTGATCGTGAGGAGTGGTAGGGTTTAATAGCAAAAGATATATCACCGGACCACAGAGAGGTCTGAAGGGTAAAATAGACTGACACCAATTGGGAAGTCTGTTAAAGTGGAGCAGCGTGTCTGGTATCTTTTCTGGAGTGTGATAATGCTTTCGTTTAGTTGTTCTCCTTCTTTTCACAATACTATAATAGTGTGCCTGTCTAATTCCAGATGAACCGACAATAGTTCATCAACCACCCGGTCGAATTGAAGCCACGCTTGGTGAGAAAGTCCACATGAAGTGTGATGCAGATGGAAGACCCTCACCCGCCCTTTGTTGGAGTCGAATTGGTTATGGTGGCTCCCTGACAGCCGTTGGCTCTGGCCAAGAACTTATCCTTGACAACATTTTGTACCAAGAAGCCGGAAATTATCGTTGTGTGGCTCACAATCGATTAGGTTTGGAGGAGAGACGAGTTCAGACTCATGATGTTCAAGTGGTTGTGACAGGTACAAAGTCTACTGATCCTCCTCTTTCATTCCCATTCCGAACCCATCAACATGATCAACGTCTTTTGGGCTAACCTCTGCCATTCAAATAGCCAACTCCTGCTACACATACAGATACATGAAGTCTCTATTTATAAGCTTCTTCCTGAATAATAGTCTTTTGGTGGACTGGTCTCCTTTATCCGCTTTGGGAAGCCGTCAGTTCGTCAACGTGTGCAACTTCAATTAACTTGTTCACACAGTTTTCCTGGCATATCCGCACTTGGTTAATATTCTGGGGATCCCAGTTCTCACCTTATCTTGTTTACGTACATACCTTAATATGGAACTATACGGATTTTCGAAACGGTTTATATGGCAGTGTTCATCCTTATATAGTGAATGTATATATGTTTGTTTCATATAGATATCTACTTACATATGATGATTTATCCTTATACTCGTACTGAACAAACCTATATTCATTTGAGTCGGAGTTATTGGACAAATTTTGATATCTTTAGAACCGTGAGATTAGGTACTAGCTGTTCTCTTCTATATAGCATTCATTACTTTAGGGATTTGCTAAAACAGGTCGTAATGCTAGATGGCAGATTGCAAGTTTTTATGCTGTAAAAACTGGATTTTGAGCTTGTGTTAGCCCTAATAGCATACCTAATGGTGTTTGTAAAAAACGAGCTAACGTTTCAGCTTTAATAGTCCATTAAGATCGTTTCACCCTTTACCACTTTTACCTTACATATGACTTTTGTATTTATGTTGTTGAATGAGAGCAAGCGTGGATTTAACTACCAACGACGGAGATTTTTCATTTGCTAGAGCAAATAAGGGCTTCTAATTTGCTGAAGTTTCTATCCGCAAATAATTATCATATTGGGTTCTACTTATAGTGCAATCCGTGATAGTCATAGTGCATATTTCTATTATACTGTAAGTTAGGTTGTTAATGACATGTACTGACGCTTGCTGAAAGAAGAATCTTTTAGTTTGTTGATTTCCACCATTTATGCACGCACAGTTATGCAGAGATATAAGTATATATATAAAATATATTACTACTGTAATGCACGAACTGACTCAATCACGAGAAGCCTTGAATCTTCTTTAATCATGTTAGTAAAGAGGTTTATTTTTGGGTATAAATCACAATGTAGCTCCTCCGTTCTATATTGTTGTGCTGGTATTTTGGAAATATAGAGATGATAACATCCCATTGTTTAGATAGAATATCATAAGAACTTAAACGCCTGCTGAGTCAGCCATTGGTTTAGCCGCCATCGTCTTATATTCTTCCGTTAAAGGAGGAAGAAGTATAGAGTTGCTTTCATGTTACAACGAAAATCCTGTATTTATAGCATTGCTTTCCAAGCCTGCGATGAACTTGTGCTTCTCAGGTCTATCCTTCATTCCTGTCATTCATGAGATTATAGAAGGAAATTAGGTAGGTGGCTGAACGTTAGAAAACCACAGTGAGTTTATCACATAGGTATGTATATACTAGGCTTTTGATTATATCTACATACACATAATGCATGTGCGGGTGTAATTCGATATAAAGGAACGCTTCAGGTGACAGACGAGTCTGTCGTGCCGGGGCTACAAAGTCAAACTCCATAACTTCCTGAGTTCATTGATCATACAATTTTTTTTATATTTTCCTCATTACATCAAGCTTTCTTCTTTCGTTTTTCCTTTCTTTTTCCACTACCTATGCTTTTCGTGTATCTTATAAAAGATGCAAAATATTGTACATGTAGATATGTACTCCTATAGAATGTTCAACATGAGATAGCCATGTATAGGCGTTGGTTGATTGATTAAGCGTATCCGAGAAAAGCTGTGAGTATATTTTATGTTGACGTGGACAAACCACGTCTTCAAACTTTGTTCTACCTGCATTCATAATATTCTATGGCCAAGGTACTATTAGGTTTACATTTGATGGTAATAAAAGTCTTGCGTTACTTAAGTAGATGTTTTCTGGAACCAACTATCACTGGAAAACATAATGATACAACTTGGCTTGCTGATGTAACTATAGTTGATTGAATTTGCATTTTAATAATAATAATATTTATTTCGTATATCCGTATTTGTGCAGTGGTGAACTGAACACCAAATGTATAGAAGCTTCCTAAATGTCTGCTCTGCATATTGCGACATATTACGATCTAGATAAAATGACGACATTATATGAGGAGTGTATATTTGATTTGGTTTCTGGTTAGAGTCAGATATAGCTGGCAATTTGTGGAAGAGTTCAGTTCATTAGAAAAGGGCAACTTCATATAATTACTTATATGTAGTGCATTTCACCAGTATGGATTTACGTGTGTTATACGTCGGCATTTCATGTATTCTGTAAAAGACACCAATACCTCTCATCATTGCTCTCTCATGTATTTATGTATTTACAAGTGTTGGTCAACATCACAAATAAAGTTACGCGTGCTTTGAAAAGGTGGAAACATATCACATGCAATCTGTTGAGAGTAGCACATGCAGTACATTTACATAAGATAACATCAGGAATGCGTTCACAAGTAGGGTAATATCCCATTTAGCAACAGTATTGCTCATGCGATTTTTAAAACCCGGGAGTAACATTATGGAGCCTTATTGACTTGTTCGTCCTCCTGCGAAATCATGTAATGTGCTCACATTCTCTTCAAACATGCATATAACATAAGTAGCTAGGTATAATTAATGATTTTGTGTGGGCTGTATGTACAGTATATTATTATGTCCACACGTTTTAGGTGTGTATACACAGTGTAAATAAATATAGAATTGTGACATAGGCGTAGAAGCACGCGGTACATTAAACCATTAATACGTTATCTAAGTATCTATCTAAGTGTGTTAGAGCACACAAAAAGTTTCATGTAACCATGGTTGTTTTGGGGAAGCAACGTGTAGAGTACAAAGCACCACTAGATACGGTTGTTTACACAACACAAAACTTTGGCATGCTATCAGAGTAGTATAGTCTTCTTACTTGCGAATAAAACGACTACATAACCCGCCCGGGTCATTAAGAATTTCCACCGAGTTAGTAAAGCAGATGATGTAGAGTAGATGTGGGAGTAAAGGAGGATGTGCTGAGGGATTCAAATTACTCCAGAAAGTCATATTCCAGAAGTATACCTACTAAATTAAATGAGGTTAATAGGATTTTTCCTTCGTGTGAATTAATATAAACCTTAAATATACATATATAATGTAATTTTTTCAGGACCATTTTCCAAAAATTCTGTTTAAGGCGATTACGAGTTGTTCATGCCTAAAATTAAATTACTGCTCTACACTGACATTGTTTAGTAATATATATCTATGCTTATATAAAGATTGTATGTAAAATTATTCATATTTGAGCAAGATCATCTAACATGTAACTAAGGCAGATTCGATTTATAGTATTGTGAGTATAACCATCTTTCGTGTACAAGTTTAGTCATTACTACTGTAAGCAAGCATGTAGGAAATTTTCTTTTATACGTCAGCTAAAAATTTAAATTAATCTGAAAACTGTGTGTTGTTTGCGTGTTATTGATCAAACTTGAAAGTTGAAACTAATTAAGGAGGGAAGATAGTTCTTTCGAAGGAAATACTGGAATTATAATACTAGTACATGTGTTTTGGATATAGGTAGATAAACAAACTTCCTGTCAACAGAATACTTTTGAAATATCCAGGATTTTTGTCTTTTTAAAAATAAATTGGTTTGTTGTACTACCAACTTTACTGTATGTACTATAAAAACTTATTTCCTCTAAGATCAGATCTTATATATTGAAATGCGTAAAAGTGATTATAACAAAGCTGTGTTAAGCTGGTGTAAGGACTTTTTTGAGTAAAAGGAAGACTAAGAAGCTAGGCTGTTCTGAGTGAGGGCGAGAAAATTGTTGAGGAAATGGAAAAAAGTAGAGAGAAAATTTAATAAAGAGAGCAAAACAGGAGTATAAATCTTGGAATTGTAGTGGGAGAGGATAGTAAAGTTTGCGAAATGAACCTATGAAGAAAGTTGACTTCTTGCTCATTCTCCATCCTCTCTCAACTATATGTTCAAATTCAAGTATCTGTACTAGTATATACAAAGCGTATAGGAAATGTCTAAACAGCATCTACATAGTTTGTTTTTATTCACTTATATGCTATGGTTAACGCTTTGTAAGAGTGAGAAAGAAGCTTAGGCAGAGTCCTTGCTGCGTTTGTGAGTCGTTGACTATCTACTACATGTTGTTTTCCCCAGCAACGTGTTTAGTAGATCGCATAAGTTTTGGCAAAGGGCTGCGACTGCATAAATGGTGAAGACGTGTGCAAAGTTGTGTGTACCAATGGCTCTTAAATGCAAAGTGTAGAGGAGGAGAGCATATGTGTTGGCTGGTGTGTATGTTTAGACTTGGGTTTGTAATGGAAGAGAACGTTATAGCAAAGACATCCCAAGTAAAGTTTGCATGGTTGGTTGAAAGATGATGATTACTTTCTTACTTATGTGAATGTCTTCACAGGACGTCCAGTTGTCTACCCGACCAATAGAACAATCATGGGGTTTGCGGGACAACCGTTATCCCTCTCTGTGGAGATCTGTGCCAACCCGATGCCTGACAGGGCTTTTTGGATCTTTGGTAGTATGGCTCTTCGACCTGGCTCCAGATACCGGAACAAATACATCGCTCAGAAACTCACTGTAAGTGTTGCTCTATACTCATCTCATATTTATTGCTACCATCAGTAACTTTCTCATTCATCATCATCTCCAAAAGTATAACTTCCCGGCAACAAGCTTTTATGCTATATGTAACTCTGTGCGTGGCCCCCAATTCAATTTATGACTCGCAAATGTATTTTCAATGTTCATTCTCTCAACATAGGCTTCTCCGTTGTTAATTCTTCATATACGTATAAATATCGTCTAAGCATTTGAACTAGAACTTCTTGGAGTTTCATTCTTCATTACTTATAAAGTAATACATTTGGGCCCAAAAGTCACAAGTTGAAATGATTTATTCACATAGGTACCGTGACCACTGCAGATTAAATGTGTAGTATTTTATATGAGATGAATTATTAGTATCTGATATGTCATTACTCCAATGTGTTAATTTTGTTTGTGCTTAATTCGTGTGTTGAAACATTTATATTTTGAAGTGGGGTTAGTTATACTTCTTGTTTTTACTTAAATTGTTAGTTTTTATTTAGAGGTTTATATTTTGTATGTGCTTGCAGTTTGATTTAGTTATGTATCTGCAGTTTGAATTCGGGAATCATATAACATATTGCGCACTCTTATAATTCTTGAAGTAATTTTGAAGGGAGAAAGTTGGAAAATGAAGAAAAGCAAAAGCAGTTCTTGAGAGTTATTATGCGGCGTTTACCAATTAAATGAAATCCCTTCGTAAATTAAACGGGTCTCGTCCCCTTCACCACTGGTCGTAAATGTTGCTACTGTTGGAATACAAAATGAACGGCTATATATTGCAATGTAATGTACGTATGGAGAGGCACGGAATAGATGCACTTCTGTCTTCTCACTTCATCTTCTTCTTCGTCGGCGGCTTCTTTTTCTTAGGCATTGTGAAAGGCGTGCGTTGGGGAAAGTGTTAAAAGTATGGGAAAGTTGATTATATTTTCCCCTTCTCCCTTTTGGGCTTTAATAATACGATTTTACGTGTGGGACAAAGACTTTTTACATTCTCTCACTTCATTTTACCTTTCATTTAGAGAAGTATATATATTTACCTATATATTATACATAGTTGGAGTAGGAGGGTTATTCTAAGTCTCGGCGGTGAATTAAGCTGCAATAAATAATACCCAGCCCCATTGATGGGGTGCTTAGAATGCACTCGGTTTTTCCAGCAGGTTCATTTAAAAATATGTGCACTATTGTTTAAAGCTTGTATCTACTCCATTAGGGTATACTAGATATGGACAAACAGAAATATTTATGCATTATGAACTAATTCTATATACATTTGACATATATTTTTTCTAAATGGAGGTCTAACAGCCATGTGAATATATTGAAAAACAGTTTCAATATACAGTTAGCATATTTGTAATGATGTAAAGAGTGGTAGTGTGGTTTTATGGAAGAAACCCTTTACATGTATAGAAGGTTAAGAAATCTGAATTTATTTCCTTTTCAAGTGGTTTAGTGAGTAAGGAGGCCTTGGGGTCGGGAGTAGCAGAGAATAATATGTTAATAAGTATCTGCAGCGGGTATTTTCTTTCACGGCACAAGAAATCATAAATAAACTTAAGCTCTATGAATAGACACCTTTGGTGGATCCTGAATGTAAAATATACTTTGGGTCGGGGTTGGATTGTCTCTCTTCAATGCATAATTTGTAATCTGTGAGCGGACCTTCCTTCTCTTCTTTCTGCCTTGTCGGGAATAAAGTATACACTGAAATATATTGAAGACGAACTACTAAAATACAGAAGACATATGTTGAAGGCTTGGGGTGAAGTAATGAGAATTCTAGGACTGTTATAGTGTATGCCTATTATAAGGAATTGAGGAGAGTAGAAAGAAGTGAGGAATTATTATTGTAAATTTAATGCAAAGGGAAGACGGAAAGCTGCTGTAGGACGACGCACAAAGCCTTTTTATGTCTTTTAATCCGATTATTTTATACAAGAATGGGCTTTCTCTTCTGCCTCAACTCCTGTTTCTTTCCCAATTAAGAAATCTTAATGAGATGATGCCTTCTTCTGTGAAGGAACCATGGGCTGTGTAGCCTCATGGAGTACGTTTCTACAAGGCTTTTAACCTACTACATGCTTGGCCTTCTTTGTGTGTACCGTAAATTTATATAAGTATGGCTACTGTTCATCCTTTGGTTTTCTAAGTCTTCCTATTTACATAATATCTCTGTTGGTCTACTCTATGTATGTGTAAGTACTCCATGACACAATGTCGCATAGTATGCTTCCCTCGAATCATCTCCTATACTGGTTAGTCAACTTTTCTAAGTAGAGATTGTCGGTTGAACGTGGCTATAAACAATATACTTGCGAAACCTATTTATGATTCTACTATGTTTTATTAAAATTGTAAGACTCTTTCCGTGAACTTTTTGACCCAGTATAGACATGAAATGTTAGCAGGGTTGGAACACCAAACGGATCTATGATCTACACGATTTTATATAGCTTATGAAAATTGCTTTACAACACAAAGAAACAAGTACAGAGGCGGATATTTCATCCAGTGAAAAGAATGTTTAATATCCATTTATTTCAACATGAATAATTTGTTCAGTTAATCTTTAGTAGAATCCTTCCCTTTTTATATTGCTTGAGGGCATGAGCTTTTTATTTACTAATGAATTAAAAAGTAAGATATTTATATACATCTGTAGTCCAGTCAGTAAATGCATAGACAATCTTACAATTAGCTTAAAACAATTGCATATTTGTTTTTAAAAGCAACATCTGAAATTAATAACTTGTTAACGTATTTTGAAATCTACATATATATTAATTTCCAGCAATAAGCTAATGCAATATTACCGGAGATTATATTTATTATTGTTGGACTTAAGTATAAAGCCATATAAAAATTATAATTATAATGAATAGAAGACAACTGATTTTTACTTTCCAAGAAGTGCAAAATGAGCTAATATATTTAAAATATAACCTATGTTGTATGTTTAAAATGTACATACAAGAATGAATACATCTATTAAAATCTGTGTAAAGTGATTATAGAAAACTCTACAGGACTTAGTCCGTACGTTGTTGTGCATTGTTCCATATCATTCCAGTTCCAGTTAAAGGACTGTGGTGAAATTGAATGATTTCGAAAGGAGCGTTGGAAATTTTTGGAGCGCTAAGGGGTATTTCTGGAAAATAATTGATTCTCACAAAAGAATTTCTACCGCAGATATACATATGTACCACTGTACGTATGCAGAGTGGCATTAAATTAGTCTTGTCGGACTTGAACCGTGTCTGTATTATTGGCTGTGCCGTGCGTAGACTCGGATTGCTTTTTCGGTTAGATAACTATGTAAAGCGAGCAGTAGGGAAAGCTTATATGTGTAGTCATAGCCTCAGTCCGAATTTTTGTTTCGTGCTATTTATGGGCATCTAGTATTGAAAGTAAGTACATTTGCCATTTTTATGTTTCTTCTACAGGGATAGAAAGCCTGTAGTATATGAACACCTGTACAGCTGGATTCTGGTGTACGTAAAGGATTTCATTGCAATAGTAGATAGATCTTGCTTACTTGTTTCGTCCTCTAAAGTTCATCTTGTATAAAAGTCCTTATAGTTTCACATGGTATATATGGTATGCGAGTATATACAGGTGTACGCTTTTCCTTCAAAAGGAATGAACTTTTCTGTGTTCTGTCTGTCTTGTTATAGCTTTTATTGTATACTACGCTGGTATACCTACAACACAAGAAGCTTTGTGATTTCATGAAACTCAAATCCGCGACGTATTTTTTACAGTAGAGCATGCATGCAAATCCCTATTAGAGGGACTGGACTGTTTCTTCTGAATCCATCCGCTTGGTGGTCACCATTATAGCTACGACGTTTGTAAAGCCCAAAGAAGAAATAAAGGATTTACTTTTGTGATGTTCTTTTATTCCTTTTATGCATCCAGCAGCTCTTTGCCTTAAATAGGATTAGTTACTCTTTCCTTTGCTATTCATTTGGCCTGACTTTTTTACGTTCGTTGTTTGATTCTTTCGTTAGAATTATGCCTTGTAAGCTTTAGTTCCTCTTCTTTACGTTAGTTCATCCGGAGATTTTCTCCGAAGGCAGTAGTTTATATTTTTGGGATGTGCTTTCTTTGCGCATTGTTAGTGCGTTTTGTAAATCCTCGAATTTACTGGATAAGGGGAGGTAATAGGCAGAGAAAGGTGTTTCAAATAAGATTTAAAGTTGCAAAACCCGCATGGCTCTCTCTCAGAAAGCATCAACGTAATTAAAGGTAATAATGTAAAGCTGGAATTTGTGGTAAGAGGAAGGTTTTAATTCTAGGGAATAGAAGAAGCATGTTCCTGTCTATAAAGAGTCTTTTGACAAATATGTAATACTATCGTTATGTCCACATGTTTGTATAAATCGCCATGAAGATTTTCTACGAAAGTTCGTGCTTGTGCCAGAAATCCAATTCTTTTGAGACTTCTTGGTAAAGTGAAATTGAAATTCTGTGAATCGTGCATCTCTGTGAATTTCGCAAATCGTTGAGAGTTGGAAACAATAAGGTGTAGAATCCTTGGGAATGTGAAAGGTTTATTTTATATATACTTTACGGGTATCCACAACTGTGTAAGTGCAGCCATGGACGTGGGCATGTAGAGTGGAGGCACTACAATTATTTATGTTGTCTCTGGAAAAGAAAGGAAGAAGAAATAATTAATTATTGTTGTATCTGATACAACGGAACTCATTTGCAGGAGGACGTGAGGAGATGAGGACGTGCTTTGATTATATTCCAATAGCACATGGAGCTCACTGAAGGATTAGAATAATAGGTGGAGAGGTTGTTGCTGTGCTGTTGGCAAAGTTTTTTTGATTATGTGAGTACTTGCAATTAGGCAGGCGCATCTGTACATATATTCTCTATTATTAGTTTTAAGAGTTTAATATAAGTATCTAGATACATGAGTACATTTTCTAAGGTCGCATTTTCAATACCGTTATGCGTCAAAATCAGAGGCAAAAACCTTATGTAAAGTTCGTGTATCTGATTTTGCTTATTCCGAGTTTGTTATTGTGTCAGTTCAGTGGCGTCTTCTGCTTGCTTTATTTATTTGATTGTATTGTCCAATTTTCAATCCGTTTCGTAAATAAAGATTGAAAGCATAAGAAGTAATTTATCGACTGAGGAATAGTTGCAGCAGAGAAGAAGAAATGAAAGATGGGTATGAAATCAAATTTCAAAGCTTTACTGTTCATGACTCTTGCAGTGAATTACTTTGAAGTATAGAGTGTTTTACCTATTTGTAAGGTTGTTTGGCTGAAGACAGCCTTGAAAGTAATTTTATTTCAAATATGTAACTATCTATGTAACTATATATTCTCAGAAAAGAATTCAAGTGTAGATAGACGTGTTTGCTCTGTTCTCGCACAAAACAAAGTTTTTCCTCGGCGTGCTTGGATGTGTTGTATGCGAGAAAATGAGCGTTTAAACAATCACATTATATAAACTACATTTACTTTTTATTTTGTGGGATCTAACTTTCTTCAACCAGCAAGAAAATCTATCAATTATTCTTTTTGTGAAACTTTTCAAGCACGATGAATTTAGTTAAGGCTTCGGTGCTTATATTTATATAGCAATATCTAGTCTTAACATGGGAGGACACCCGCAAGGTATTTCTCTCCATAGAAATAGCAGTTCCATATATCCAGTTCTTTCATAGCTGATAAAAAGTTTTATTTTGAAATTTAATTGTTGATTCAAAAAGGAGAGGAAAGTTTCATGTGTGAGAGTTTGTATGCATGTAGGAGCTTGTTTGTTAAATTATAAGTGCATACTTATATATTAAATGGAACGTGCCTATCTAAACGTAACAAGTTATTGGAATAGCTAGGGTTAAAGTGAAAGAACAAGAAGGAGGAAAGTAATAAAAATGGTGGGGGAAGAGCGAGAGAAGAGATCGGACGAGTATACTCCAAGATAGTACTTATTTGTGTATAATAGATAGTAGTTGGTTGTAATAGTGGTGGTCTTTTGTTGAAATTGTTTTCGGCTCGTTTGTTACAACAGCCAAGAACGGCGTTCTCTCTTTCTCTCAAGATAAAACTTTGTCGACGTTCATTCCTCTTTTTTTGGAACAGATTATATATACTGTGATTGCTTCAAGGAAGAGTAGAAATTATGAATGTAAAGAATGTTTTCCCTAAGCACATTTCTCATGTCCACTCATGTGTGTGGAGAGATCTTCTGCATAAGATAGTCTTTCTTATAATGTAGACCCTCTGGTGAAGCATCCATGTATGGATGGTATAAGTATATGTATACCTTAGTTTTATAGAGCAGAATACTTGTAGCTAATATTTGCAACTTGTAGTTTGTGCTACCATAATTGCGTTTGCAAATAGATAGGAGCATATTGGAAGTATATTTTGCGGGTATCTTGCTGTAAGATCATCGCAAATAGCCACACATACAACTTGGGCTATAAATACACGTGAATACGACTACATTGAATTTATAGTGTAAATGTAGCATAACCAAACCCACATCTGAAATATTAAAACGTATACATTACCCTACGAAGATGTTATGTATTTCCATATACCACTATATAAAACGTACTTGTAAGTACTTTCCTAAACCACAACCGTCTTCCCAGTGTAAGTAACGACTTTCATTCTAATAATTCCCATGTATGATGAGTAAGCAGGGGGTAAAAACAGGCTCGAGGGCGAAGGAAATTCTATTGGAACATGTTTGGAAGGCGACTGTAGAAGCATATATATGACAGACTTTTGTAAAATGCCCTCCAAATCAAAAATTACATACGACTCATACGAGTCTAGATATTTTTAGGGCCTTAGACCTTTGGAATGACCCAAGTAGGCGGAATGGCAATGTGCAGTAGGTTACATCCTATAAGGTTATGAGCTTCCTGAAAAACTCATGAATTATTCCACCAGCCTCACCTTTAAATGTCAGAGGGTATAAGTATATGAAGCAAAAGCTGCTTTGCGGTGTGGCCGACGGTAAATATTATAGCATAGGACATTGTCGAAAAATGATTTTCTTTGGTCACTTGTATACAGAAGGTACCAGTTATGTACGTATTTGTGGTTGTTGTAGATACTTTATGTGAAATAGCATGTACAGTCCGGATTCTTGGCCCGAAGGCCTTTCAAATGGATTTTCTTCAACGTCCTGCCCGATTTATTAAAAAAGGTACAAGGATAGGGATGGAACATCGGAGTGAGTAGGTTACTCGGAATGTGTTCCATGTATGTATGTAGGAATCCAAAACCTCTGTAGTTTGTAAGTAAAGATTTCCGTGGTTGGTCTGAAGAAAGAGCTTTCAAATGCAAAGCGTTGCGAGCGTGGAGTAGTAGTTTTCTTTGGAGATTTCAAAGTCAATCTTTTAATATTAAATTCGAATGAGACTGTCTGGCTAATACCATATTTCCAAGGTAGGGTTCTATATGTATGTGTAACGACGTTCTTTGTCGTTGGTAGTGGCTGGACGCTGCAGAACAAGTTACCTTGATATTGTTGATGATCGTCTGCGAATTTCTTTTCTTCTCTGGCGACTCATCTTCCATCTCAAAGGTAGTATATATATGGGAAAGGAGGTCAGGGGATGAGGAGGAATAAAAAGGTCTTTTTCTATCCTCTTTTTTTGCCGAAAGGAAATTTCCCTTAAATGATGTCTTTTACAGATGGCAGAATGTTATTTATGGTGGATTTCTTTTACAATGTAATGAGAATTTTGGACGACTCACCATTTTCCCGCATTCTCTTTAGTAGATAAAATATATTGCATTTTTTAAGGAATTGACACCGATGGTCGTCTGTTTTTTGGTTCTGTGGTAACTGTAACGTTTACGGATTCTTATATCATAGTAGTTATCATCTATTTCTGCCTTTACAAGCGTGATATTAATACAGATTTTGCTATCTTTGTTTTTTTGACAAATTTCCTCCTAAATCCTGTATTTATTTCGTAACAGAGTTTGGCAGTAGTAAATAGATTTTTTTGTTCAAGTTAATAGTGGTCCTTGGGATTTCAGAATTGAAGTCAATTTATTTTGGCAGATTTGTCTCTTTTTGTTGTTTGGCTGTTATTATTGGGGGTGTTTTTTCTGAAATGTGTTCCGTTCAGGTTTGTATAGAAGGAAGAATAACTTTTGTAACTTGCGTAGGTTCGAACGACGACGCGAATGAAAGGAATGAGTAAATATATGTGCGTATACATTACATACATATTATGCGTTTGTATGGATTTAAATGGATTGACGGTCGCATCCTCGATTTTAGTTGCACATACGCGTGCATATGTAGATAATAGAGAGATGCAAAAATGCAAGTACTTGTAAACAACCTTGACTACACGGAATACTGTGGGCTCTGCCCATATAAAGTGGATGCCCTCATAATTCGTTAAGACGCCCGTAAAAGTCAGTAGGTATAGCTCAGCAGCCCTTATGCACTTTATTGTGGAGGTTCGGAAAGTCTCTCTAAATTTCGTCCCATCTGATTGCCCTTGGTTGGACAGTGAGGGTCTAATTTTGCCATGAATTTGTCCAAAAGCTTAGAATCAATGGACCATAAAACAAGTTGGTTCTCTCAAAGCGTATGTTTCTGTGCGTATTTATAGATGGAATAAATTGAATATACGGCAAAATAAGATCCACACATGCACAACACTCCTTATTATTGTTACGTGCTCCCGGAGACTTGTCATTTGTGAAGGTCTACAAGCTGTATTGTGCAGAAGGCTGTACACTATTGGTATCTTGTACTCACAATATATACTAAATCCATACAGCCCATAGTAGTTATACATAAACCATACGTGCTGTGCACTAACCCCTCTCGGCTTCCAGAATGACTGCTCCCGGTAATAGTATAGAAAGTAGAATATTACCCGAGGAAAGCAAATTGGATGCACTAAGTGCATTTGAACCGATGACTAGGTATGCCAATATACTACACGAGCAGGATAGTCCAGTGCACTTCCATTACTATTACACTGCATCAACCCTGCTTAGTACTGTGTGCTTGTTGCAATAGAATGGAGCTGGATTCTCCGCGGTAAGTAGCTGTATTACTTTCCGTGAAATACAAGATACAGATAGTATTCGTATGGGGAGAGGTTCTTTCTGGGACTGTTGCAAACAAATCTAATTATTACTGCACAACTATAGGGAGATGGTGGTGGGTAAACCTTAATGGTCTTATTCCTTTTACCTTCGTCAGTCGGGAATAGTAAGTGAATATTACTTTTAGTATAAGGAGAACTGGAGAAAACATTATGTAGTTCTTGAAGTAGTTTCTGAAGTTGGGAAGATTCGTTAGCTATGTTATTTATTCACTATTATTATGTGAACGGATGTGTTATGTATTACGGATCATTTACTAACGTATGTATGTATGTAGTACAGAGCAGCCATCTAAGGAGAGATATTTTTTTCCTTACAATTTGAAAACATGGGTTCGTTAAAGGGAATAATAAGAAGAAGTAATTGCATTCGTAGGTTGTGAGCAGTTATTTGTCTGTTTATAAGTGCATCATGCATGTAAACAACATACAAGGTCCTCTGAAGTTGTTAAGTTGTATGAAAATGCATTTATTATTACTTGAACACTACTGCAATAGGAATTTTGTATTCACGTGTTGCGTATATAATTTAGACGAGGAATGTTTCTGGGATAGATATTGAGATTATACACGTATGTGCATATGCTATGCAGCTGATGGGGTAATTCTTTTTGTGTATCTCTACAGATAATGAAAAACTGCATTGTATGAAATGGGGTGCATAGATATAGTTATAAAGCGGGTGAGACCACAGGAGTGGAGATAGGGCTGCTGCCATGGGAACACTGACTGACTGACTAGTGACTTGAAAAATGGGGTGGCTTCAGCTGAGGTGGAAACAATGAGGTCTATCATCATCAGCTCTATTTCTTTCTCCGCATGCAACTCCCAACTGATTTTTCCTTATCCTGCCTTTCATTTTCTGAGAGGGGCTCTTTTTCTTCTTTTTATCCTTTTCACTCATTTGTCGGCATAATATTTCGCTTCTTCTTCTCCTTTTCGCTGCTTTTCTCCTACTACTCCTTTCCCTTTTAGCGGATTAAGCATTATGTGTAGAGAGATTTCCGGAAGGAAATGATGACATGGGTATTATTTTTAAAAGGAGTATACACTTTTGTTGTGACTTTTCTGTTTTGAGTTTCTAAATGTGTGACTGCTACGTATACTGCAGTTCTGCAAGTGTGTTAATGTACATTAAGGTTGGAATGTATTATGATTACTTTACTAAACTTAATTTCCAAAGGCCTTTCTCCATGTGCTCAGTATGTATAAGGGTTCCTTTACAACTAATTTGAAGAAACTCATGCTCTTGATGGCTGGGATGAGTATAACCTTAATAATAACCACTTGGTAAGGATTTAATAGCTCGGGATATACTCATATGAGTCATTGTTCCACTGATGGGTTTACTATATGAACGTTTGCGTGTCCCTTTGTAATTGTAGAGATCTCCTTTCTATACAAGAACTCTTTAAGGACTATAAGTTGGAGAGTCGGGGAAGCTAAATTCCTGAGCATGTATGTATATAATATAGATTTGATTCGCATATCCAGATACATACAAGTTTAATTCTCACATGTGAATGTGCCATATATGTAGGCATGCATAGCAAAAGCCAAGTCTCCATAACTCACACCTCTCTCTCGTTTCTTTGTTAAGTCTCATTTGTGAGAGGAATTCTCAAGAGATTGGAGTGTATGCGTGTGAGGGACTATTATGAAGCTGTTTGAAGATTGTGTCTTCTCCTGCACTTCCTTTTCTTTTTACTATGTTATACCCCCTTCTATACACAATAGTTATATAATTACATGTGTATGCAAGTAGAATGGAATATCCAGCAGTAAAGAAAGTGCCGCAACTACCAGAGATATCTAAAGTTCTTTAGATTGAATTGAATCATCAGTCGAGAAGTCAAGAAGAGTCTTTCCTCCAATTTCTCCTTTTATGCTATATGTGTGTATATCTCGTCTGCCATTCTTTTCATAGTACAGTTCTTTTTCTTATCTCGTATTGCTTGTGACGACGGGGAATCTTCCGTTCTCTCACTTTACCCAATTTTTGCGTTAAGCACACATAACCAACGGCAACAGCGTTATTGTTAGTTGTTGAAGTGAAAATGTTTTGCAATTGGTTTATTGTGCATATGTAGTGTATAAGTATAAAATGCAAGCGGACTCTCAGCACTGGAAAAATTTGGTATAATTATTGGGTAAAATGATTTTCATCAAGAACAAATTATATGCTATTTCGTAAAATATTGATTGGAGAGATAAAAGTGTGACAGAAGTTGTGAATACATAAAGATAAAAAGAAAGGAAAGTCGTTAGACCGTATGCGGCCTCACTCTGAAAACGTGTTGTTGAAGCAAAACAAATTGCTATAGGTTTTATAAAAGCTTTTAATTAATATTCCTATATATAGGTAAGACTCGCAAATTCAAAGTAGTTGGAACAGAAAAAGACTTGATTCAAAGAATGGCAATGTTATTTTGCAAAGGGAGGAGAATAGGTTTTGTACTTTATTTTCTTTTGAACTTTGTAAATGGTTTTTGAGTAAGTTTTGTGTGTATATTTATGTGAATGTTGTGTTTTGCAAACGTCCGTGTAATTTTCTTACGTAAATGTGAGAGACTGGATGTTAGAAGTGTAATTGTTTTCCTTGGAAGAAGAACGAGCTGTGGAGTGCCTCCTGGATTCCAGCAGCTTATGCGTGTAAAAATGTAGGATTCACCGGAAATTAAAACTTGAGTTAGGGATCCCGCCGGGAGAGAAAGAAATCGCACAAAAGATATTTGGGATCCTAAAGCTACTACATACTTATATCAAACCATTCTTGTATCTCTTTAGGAGCACGCAGCGTTGAGTTGAAAGAATAATAGTTAAAGTTTTTCCAAGCTGTTGTACTAAATACAAACACAGAAACTGTTTCAAAAACGGAGAGTGAAAACAGTAGATAGATATAGCTACTATCATTATTAGTATCTACTTGAGCTTCTATTTCAGACATACATATGGTACAGCGTTTTTAGCCATTTGTATAGCATGGTTGAACACGTCAAGCGTACTCTGCATTAATCAGCCTAATGACTAAAGAATCACCGACTTTTCATCATCACTGCCTCCAGAACGGTTGATTCTCTCTTTCCATTAAAATTGAACTGATGAATACACACGTGTGTTGAACTTACTCGATTCTTTCAAAAAATTATATTTTTGAACGACTCGAGGTTTCCATGCACGTAATGCACAAATGGTTTAGCAAATGGGTAATTTTTCATACATGTAGTGTTGCTTGTCATGCTAGTGTAATTACTTCTAAAAGTTTAAAAGGTAGACATTAATTACTTGCTTTCTTGAAGATCTTATTGTTGGAGACATTAGTGAGGATTGATTAAGCAGTGTCTTATTGAGTCTTGACAGAAAATAGTAAGGTTGATGAATTGTTGAAGGCCTGTCTGGCTCGCATTTGTCAAGTGGCTAGAATTCGCTTTGTTTTTAAGCCATTAACGGTGTTTTGTTAACGATACGTTACATTTTTCCCCGTTAATATCAGTCGAAATATTTAAATATAAAATGTAAATTCGAATATTTTAAACACGAATTTCTAGTTGGTATACACTAAGAAGATGCAATTTCATGCAGAAGTTCTTACGTATTACTTATTTCTGCGTGATGAATATTTCTTGAGTTTAGCCTAAATAAAACAATGCTTTAATTATAAAGCAATTTTTCAAATTATTGGATTTTAGACTCAGTTTAGAATCGACTTTTAGTGACAGTAGTTTCATTTAATGTCGGGCACACTAACGTAAAAACAACCTAATGCACATAGATAGATATCTACCTATTGCAGCATTTAGTGTGATGCGCTGAAAACCTTCAACACACAACGACCAATAGGGTATGGTTGATGCCAACAATTTCGCTCTAGCTAGACTCCCATCCAGATGCTTAAAAGATGATTTCCTCCTGAGTTCCTAGTATATTTAATGTTGGGATTGTGGGTCTGGAACTTGTGGTGTTTACTTTACTCTGTGCTGATACGTAAAACTAAATTACACTATATAAAACTTATATAGATCACCAATATGTAAGCATAATTACTTTAATAAGTATATGGCTTTCATTACGTCGAGCCAGGGAGCGGGAGACTAAGGAGAGAATGATATTGAGGCATGTGATTATTTCGGAGCCAAATTACTGTAGGCACTTAAGTAAATCTAATCGTAAGAGGATTGTCAGGGCGTAATAAGGAAGCGTAGAAGGACGCATCACCGTAATAATAAGTATCTATACTTAGGTAACTTCTAGCTGTGATGAAGTTTACGGACATATAAGCGTATAGGTATAGTATGCAATTTTCGTGTAATTTATATACTATAATGTATGTAAATGTATTCATGCTCTTGACTGCGATCAGAACTTACCTTGGTTATACTCGTCGGTGCAAGAGTAATTTTGTACTCAACTATGTATGAATATTTACGTATGTGTTGCACTATGCTTCGTAATAAGTTAATAGTTCATGTAAAGTTCATAAATAAATGTGCAGATTGTATATTATAATGCTTTAAATGGATATTTACTCTTAATTACACTAGCATTACATACCTTAAAAGAATATGTCTCCATTCGGTTGTTTAGTAATGTGCTTGTACACTAACTTGGACTTGCTGCTGGAGTGCTTGGATAAATCACCTGATACGGTTCTGTTTCTTTAATAGGCTAAGCTCACCGAATGCCAAAGAGCATGTGTTTCTCAGATTTGTCCGCGTAATGCTCTGAAAATATTCTTGGTTGTCCATGAACCGATCAAGTGGTTCATGTGCCATCCATCGCACTATCTATATGTCCTAAAATACTTACTCTCTCCAGTTTATACTTTCAAATTCAGATATACATAGACAAGTACCAGTAAACTGACTGAAGATCAATAATACATAATTCGTGTGAGACGATCCTTGTTTCCTCTTGACTGGTGTCACCCTTCATTTGAATGAGAAAGAGATTCATCTTGATGGTGAACTCAACTGTACACCCCTCACAGTCTATGTATACTATCCATCTTTACAGAAATCTTTCTTCTTTTCTATCTTTTATCCCGAGTTGTCAACCCACGAAAAGACTGACACTGTAGAATGGTGACTGTATTATTATACGTCTACTACTATATAACAAAGAGAACTAAGGGTGACAATTTTTATTCTTTATATCCATAAAGTATGTGCAACAAATCCGGAAATCTTTTTTGGGATACCGCTTATTCTTTCACAAAATAAGTATATATCTGTACAATGTAGAGAAAGTATTTTTTGGGAAGAATTCTAAAGTAACTATGTTGTCACGTCTTTTTCAAATGCATCCTTTTCTTTACGAAGTATACATCTATAACTTCCTCCCATTTTTTGAAGCATTCGTCCAGCCTTTTTTGGATTGGTACACATTGTGTTTGTCAGTGTGTTGTTAAGATTGAGGATATGAGCTTGACATAAGTCCTTGTTCGAAAAAATCGGTACTTACATATAGCTTAAAAACAAAGATGCTGTTTGTGAAATGCATGTTTATGACTTGATGATCATACATAAACGCTGTTATGTGAAAGAAGTGCGACGTTTGCCATATGAAAATTGCTGACGAGGACACCACATTTTTCTTTTAATCTGCACACATTGCAAAAAAGAGGCTGAAATATTACTTGAGTGCGTAGTTGTGCGTGTGTATGCGGCGGAAAATTTAATAAAAGTTGAAGGGGAGTTAATTGAATTGAAGATAATAATCCCAATGAATTTATTTCCCAATCTTGAACGGATTGAGTTTTTTATACACGAGTGTACATTACCGCTGCATTAAAATCCACGGGTTACTTACCATATGTTTTATCTCCATAGATATATGCATTTAAACGAATAGATTTGATTTAACTCACCTATACGAGGGGTAACTTTGAATACTTCGAATATGGACGGATAGCTCACAGGAGAATAAAATTTTTGTGGCAGAATATGTAATTCAGGATTTTTCCGCCTATTAGGTCCTAGGACGTAGGTTGACGACGAGAAAGAAGGTGAAAAATCTTTTAAATCTCATGTTTTAGAGTACAAGATTGAATGTGTTATATATAAGTACACTTTACTATATCCATATATGGGAGCATGTTTCTCACGGATTGTTGTACATGCATTCTGTCCCTATACACTACTCTTTTCAGAATCCTTGAACATCTATCAAGTCATGAGAGACAGAAAGCGAAGAAAAAAGAGATTGAATGGAAGGAAATCTTTCAAGAGGAAATATTTTATTGGAAGAGCGTCACATATGGAACTTTGGTCTGTAGCATTATACAAGGGATTCCAGATAGAGTTTGATAAGTGATGTCTACTTCTTCCCTTCTTCATTTTGCAAAGCCCCGGGATTATCTCCATTGATTATGATGTGTTTCTAAAGTGAATCCACTCCGCATTTCCAAATATATAGAAACATGAATTTTTAAAGGAACTCTGCTTTTCTTAACGTATAACAATAATAACTTCACTATTCTAGGTTATGGAGATATAAACGGCACTTGGTAAATGAAATTTACAAAGAAATGTACGATTTCACTTTTTCCGCGTGATATTAATAAATTTTATAAAGATGAGAGCTAGATTTTTAGCCGTTAGACTATCGTTTTTGTGTTAACTTATGTTTTTTAGCCAAAAGCAATCACGTGTCTAGTGCGTTGTTTTGGTTTTGACAAAAACAAATTTTATTCATGGAAATATTGGGCATTTTAATGTAGGGATTTACTTCTGTTAAGTAGATAAAAGTGGTTTTGAAGTTGATTTGAAGATTTGATAAACGTTGGTGTATCAAAAACATTATTTTATACTTTGCATGGTTTATAAAATCTTTCCAACAATGCATATATTACAGTTTTAAAGTATTTATTAAAATATAACTTCACATGGGCACTATCTACTTATAGATGATGCCGAAATATCAGAAAGGTATTTCAACTTTATAGGACAAAGTTTAGGAGGCTATAGCTAAAGGATGAAGTATAGAAAGCAATAGATATAATTTTTTCTTATGCATTAGTTACGAAAAAAGCAAAATTGATAAGCAAAACTGATAATATCAGTTTTGTTTTCTTGCTCCTAGAAGAGGCACTTCACTTTTCATCCTCTCCTTGCTGCCCTCATTCTCTTCTAGTGGTGCTTCTATGTATATGTTGAACACCCTGAAGCTATTTTGCTTATTGAATTGCTTTTTTCTGTTACTTTTTCTTACTCACTGTCGCCATGGAACAGTACAGTAAGTAGTAGTATCTACAGCAAGGATAATCTTTTCCACCATGTAAGACAAAGCCTGGCCTAGGTCTAAGATTGGTGGTTTTAAGGAACTCTAGTATTTTACTTCCCGCTACAGCTAATATCATTACCACATATATCCTCTGAAAGTTTTAGTGACTTTTCAGTGTACGAGATATGTACATATAGATACACGCAACTAATATATTATACGAGATCTTGTTACCGAAAAGTTTCTAATACTACAAATGTGTGTGAGTATGGATATGACAAGCCTGGAGGAAGGAAAGCGATGAGAAAAGCCGCATCATGCTGTCACTGAAAATGTATTGAGTTCATCTTTTAGCTCTTAACCACAAACCTCCAGTGTGGGAACGAATCTCTGCATTAGTACGGGAGGTTCCAAACAATAAGTAATGGATAAAATAACGGTTTTAATGTTATGGAACTTGGATGTATTTTTGAATTAATTTAAGAGTTGGATGTATTTTTCAAAAAATCCCCTCCTAGAATTTATAAAATCGATACAATGTAAAAATACATCGAGGGACGGACAGCCGCGATGATGATCGACTAGTCTATTTTTATGATGCTCATAACGTGCTTTTTCTGGTAGTTGCTCTAGTATGTATACAAGCACAAAATGGTATCTGGATTTTAGGACAGAGCTGTCAATTTTCTATTTGTAAGGATAAAAGTAAAGCGTTGAACTGTCGTCAGTATATTAAAAGTTGATAGAAGGAATACCAAAATCCACACACGCAAGGACTGACATCTTCAAGAATTCTCTAGTTTTTTTTGCAATAAGTTTCTACTAGTCGTAATGCCAACGACAATTCTGCTACACTGTTGTTGTGCATGTGCAGGTTGCTAGCCAGACGTACATAAAATAATGAGCTGACGTAAGTTTTTCAGTTGTCAGTGCCGACAGTGAATTTGGCGGATACAGCTAAAAGTTCTCTGTTTCGTACTCCATGTGTGTGTCTGCAAATATGTGTAAGTTGCTTGAGGATGGAGAGCGAGCACACAAAACTGCTTTGTTTTTTACTTTGACACATTACTCGCCTCTTTGATTCGGAAATAATTGAGTGTTTCTTTCCTCACGACGACGACGATGAAGTGTAGAAAAAATAGGAGAAAGGAAAGGAATCTTAGCTGGTGAAGAGTGATTTCTTGGAATTTGCGGCCTTATTTGTCGAGCTTGTGTCTTTCTACTACTAGCTACTTTTCCATCATAAACTTTTCTCTTCCCTATAGAGTTCCTTTGCACTTCAAAAAAAGTATGAACAGACTCATTTGTAGTTAGTTTCTTTAGGATTTTTCTCCCGCCAGGTATCTGTACTTTCTTCCAGGCATGGTTTTGTGAAGGCGTGAAGGGTGGATTTGATGGGTGTTAAGTATAAGTATACTTACATATATTTTTAGTACTCTATAGCAATGATACATCAGTGTTTTACCGCCATAGTTAATACATTTGGAATTGTATATCTTTATACACGTTGATAATGCACTCGCTCCCTCTTAAAATATTAACCACTTGAGCGTGTAATGCATAAGGTCGTAATCCATGGGAATAAATGAGGTCAAATGAATGTTGCAAATATCGAGAAGTGCTCTGATGGGTGAAGTAATCTAGCTGGAAGTTATAATCTTGTTTGGAATGTAATAAGTAAGCTACATAAACAGTGTTGCGTCGATGGGGAATAGTATGCACTTGACTGGATACTTTCCCTCTTGTCTGTTTATTATGTGGATGATGTGAGCCTGAGATGTTAAGTTTTAGTCGCGAGGATGATAGAAAGTCTTATGAGGTCTGTCCCATTTCTTCGGGCCAAATGTGTGCATGTATATGTGGATGAGTAAACAGAAGGGAAGGATGTGTTAGGACTAATGCGTAAGACCCGTAAACCAGCACGAGATATGAGTTGCCATTATCAAAAATATGTGACTTCAAAGTCGCAGATGTACGTACTTATATTATAGCGCATTTAAGTTTAAGAGCGCTATAATATAGATATGTTCAAGATATGAGGCAGATGTAAAACAGTATCTTTCTATAAGTAGCATGTATTATAGTTAATAATATAATACAAAAGATAACATTATTATCATAATTATTCAAGAATATTTGAAACTTGTTTACAGAGTAAATACTATACATTGTGCAATAACAAAACTTTAAATAATAGCAACATTAACTGAAATTAGTATCTCTTTTTTGTCAACAGGTAAGCGAGTCTGATTTCTGTTACTTGGCTGTGCTAACGATCCTGAACGTTTCGACGGAGGATGCCGGGGAGTACATGTTTTTTGTGAAGAATACTAAAGGGATTCATGAGGGCACGATAGTCCTCAACATCACCCAAGCTAGTTTCTCCGTGTCGACGTCAAGAGCTTACTCTCTACTACAAAGCAGTCATTTCCCATTAGTATCCAGCCTGATCTGCTCTAGTTTATTCCCAATGACGGCATTTAAATTTCAAATCCCACAACTTTTCTCCTCCAATTTCCTCAACCTCCCTTCTTCCCTCGTCGCTCTATCCGCTCTGCTCCTCTTATTGGGTCACCACATAGTACAACTACTACCCTTTACTATCACTGTCGTCTCCCTAGGGTTAGTGGTGATTACTTCAACAACAACAGTAGCAGAAGCAAGAAGAATATGTTAGCCCGGAAATCGTATCATCATAACTACATGTGTAGATATGTACAACAGCAACCCTCCATTCACCAGCTACATAGGCGTATATGTAATAATAGCATTATATAATATGCGAGATCGTCGTTGAAGTGAATCGAATTCTCATACATACAGATATATACATATATATATTGCCATATGTGGAAAGAATAATAACCCCGGAGTGCCATAAACCGTTTGAACTTTTCTAGGTGTAATTATGTGCATCTGCCGTACATAGTGTGTTACGTACTTGTATGAGAACATACATAATGTTGCATATACTATGTAGCTTGTGAATATACGCTGTTTATTGCTATAATAAACAATGAAAAATATATGCTTACCCCGTTTACCATCGTATAATACAAGTAAAAGTTCCATCACTGGACATCTGTTTAGATCTGCGTGAATGAACTGTTCTACTTGGGTGTTCTATTAAAATGGCTGTATACAAACTTATAACTCCAGAAGAAGGATCGTGAACATATTATATAAGTATATAAATGTGGTACATGTACGAAAATATCATGTGAATATACCTATACAATTAACTATAACTATGTGTGTAAATAGTCATAATGTGTGTAAACTATTGTAATATAATAGCAAGTTAGTAATCCCGCGAAGTTGTGAATCATATGTATTAAGTTATTAATTAAGGTATTCATCTACAAATCAAAATACGGATCCACAAATTAAAATATCTCGTCTATGAATTATCTGATTTCGTTTAGTGGTTAATGATAAGATGCAAGTTCAATCGTATGGATACGCGGAAATTTAGAAAGTGTAAAGTATAGATACTTCTATTACTGACAATGTTGTATCGTCGTATGATGTTTTATATTTGTATGTACCGATTAAATATCTACATGAAAATATATTTCATGTCTACTTGCAACAATATAACATATGTGTAGATCAGGTGTTAAACACTACATATATTTGTGTGGACTAAAAGCAATTATGCTAGCTATACAGTGGTATCAGTTGCAATTAGGTTATACATATAACAGGAGCTATAAATAAATTACATAATTTTAACTGGAATACATTACTGTGAGACTTTTTATCATGGCTGGTTATACCACTGCAATCAGTCGCGAAACTTAGGATTGCTTCGAAATATTAAGTACGTTTAACATGTTTAATTCTGATAAGTAATTACTTGTTGTTATCATCAATGATGTTAATCTGATAAAGATGCATCACGAAGTTTCTCTCAGCTTCTACCATATTTTTGACAGCACGATTAGTTTCATGAAGACATTTCATTTAATATTATTTCAATTTTGAAATTCGCTGTTTTGTGAAGCTAATTAAATACCAGATTAAATTAAAATTACTCATTGTATACGCAGTGTAATAGCATATTGATCTTAGATAATTATCGTTATTTTATGTTATAATTTTGACAGTTTATCCTAAAACATTTATTTGCATGAAGTTAAAAGTTTTGTTAATAAGGATGAATCTCTCTGGATGTTCTTAATTAATAAGCTGCTACTATGGTGCATTGAGTTGTAAGTTTTGAAATCATTACAGATTGAATTTATGACACGATTGATGTCGATTGCAATTATTAACGGTTTAACTATAATAAAGATGGATTTTTGAATAATTTTGATGGGTTGAGCTTTTTTCTTTCTGCGTTTATTATTTATAACCAAAATGATTTATCGTTCATATTAATTAAGACAGTTCAACCTGTCAAAAGTTTCTTTCTTTTAGCATCAAAAATTTTCTGCAAGATTTTAAGATTAACAAATTCTTTACGAGGTTGCAGGTCTTCAAATAACAGTCAAGCAAGAAGCAAGGGATTCAAGGGCCCTTTTTCCGGTCCAAGGGTCAAGCAGTGTCAATGCAGGCTGGTGTTAGGTACTGGATGGAAAGTAAAGAACGGGACATATGAAAATGGACTGAATGCGGTTGTGTTTAGATGGCATACATATCTCGATGGTGTGGAAAGTTTGACTAGTCTAAGGTTATGCACTACTGTAGAATGTGGAATTGATCAGCAGGATGAGTTGCTTTTTTGTATAGTATGGTCATGGATGGAGAGCAATAAAGTTGACTATCATCCGTTCGGATTTTTATTCTCGCTGTCATAAATTTGCCGGGTTCTTCTTTTCCCCCTTTTTTATACGCCGTCACAACAAGCTTTTTACCGGTGTGTGAGCGGAGCAAGTTTAGCATTGAATAGATTGAATCGCAACTCCCTTTCTTTTCCACACTCCCTTAGTCTTTAGTCTCTTTAGCATATGGGTTATACATATAGAATAGCAAACATCATCATATCGTGCATCTATCAAATATTAGTCGGCGAGGGTCTTAATGCATATGATATACCAATGATATATCTATATAGGTATGTACATTTCAAATCATATAGTATACACAGCTGTATAATACGTTGTGCTGTTGAACGATGCAACTTTCTCTCCCTGAGCTTCATTCCTGTCCTTTCCCATGTTGGTTTATGAGATTGCAGGGGCGCCGCTCTTCTCTCTCTCTCTCTCTCTCTCGCTTTTTTCTTCATCGTCTTATTCTTCCTCCATTCCTTATTCTTTCCTCAATTCCTTGTTCTTTCCTCCAGCAGCCCAAATAGGTAGGAAGAATTTTGCCCATGAAATAAGTTTTTGCTCTCATATTTTATATTAAAGTATTCCTAATAGTTTTACAGCTACACATCACTTTTCTTCCGTTTCCGTTTCACTCAGCATGCTTAAGGCTGTGGAGTGCAGCCGCATTTTTTATATAATCGCGGGCGGCAGTTACAATGGTGAATAGAGACTTCACAGATATGCAATATGTAACAACTAATGTAATCTTATGTAAGTATAGTGCAGCATACAATAGTATTGTATGCACAAATAACTCTATATGACTACAACAATAATACTCAAGAAGATTCCTCTTGAGAAGAAAATGCGATTTTTCTTTTACACGTATGTATGTTCAGGGACTGTCACTTAATTCCATTGTAAAGAGCAGATTGAATGAATTTTTGAGTGCATCCGAGCATGAACGTTGTGCGTAGGCAGAGAATATTTGTTCGCGTTCGTCTGCACTTATTCTTATTTCCAACAACAAAAATCTGAACTCAACAAGAACGCATGCAATTTACGAGCAACTTCATTGTTACTCTTATGTGTCAAAAAATTGTTTTTGTTATATTATATCATAGTACAACACAAAAATCATTGCATTTTACGTTAATATATGTATTTCAATAGTTGCAAGTAATCATCTTCATAGCACAGATTAAATATTTGCACTTCACTGAAATATTCCACATTCACTGGATACTTAATGTCCTATTATAAATTAATATGTGTATCAAATTGTTATCAAGTCTGAATATCTGAGTGACGGCAAAAATATCATTTTTGATTTATGGGATCCTTTCTACATTATTTATATATAAATATTTTAAATTTCTAGTCGATATAATTTCTTGTGTATACGCATTATGTGCATGTTTAGATATTTATGCAAACATTTTTGCGTAATACGATTTTTGACGTTCAGTCACGGTTGAGTTTGCTCATCGAATTGCTATATAATCCGTTGTTAGCTTAGAATTCTTTAGCTTTGTGAGGATGATGTAGGAACGGATGCAGCGTATAATAAATATATGAATTCTATTGCAAAACTTGTTTCACTATTGTTAGTTTAAGCATCATTTGCTTGGCATTGGCAACAATTGTGCAGTTTATGATAAAAGGGGGTTGCCTCACTTATTATTACACAATATATTTTCAATGCCGGCCTATTGTGCAATGCACTTATGATTTTCAATGGCACTAGCGCGCTTATAGTGTACTTGTTATGATTACATATTATTTGTATTGAATGCATGAAGATGTATTTCTTATATGAACTGACAGCAAATATCCAATATAAATAAGATGCACTCACATACGTCCACAAACATAACACACGTACATGTAGCAAATATAGACATTTTGAAAAAGTGAATTGTCGGGTTGCTTTATTGTATACATAATATCGCAAGGCTGTATGTAAATCTTCTCTTTATATGTACGGCCATACCAAGAGTAATACTTTGCCCTTAACAAAACCTTTACGGGATCTAAAGGGGAATAGATTGGTTGGAGGCTTTAGAGAAAAGCCCGATGGCAGTGTGCTTAATGTGTAAGAAGATGCGAGGATTCCCATAATTGGTGAGATGGGTCATCAATCATGAAGTATTATTAGACGAGTTATCCCTTCCTGACTACACTTTCTTTTCATTGTCAGGGGTTCTGGAGTATGCGTGAGTATGCGTTTAAGAAGAGCGGCCTAAGGAGATGGATTTACTAGGAAGAGGACACTTTAGTACTACTACCCGAGACAACAGACTTGCATATAATATACTATAGCATTACCACTGACATTCATATCTTATATATGCGGGTTTCATCCGTCCGTGGTTTTCGGAAAGATTCCAAACCCGCAGACTTTTTTGTACTTGTAATATATATACTTTTACGTACGTACCTATATGAATTATAATACACGCAATAAGGTTTTTCTAGCCGGAATTTATGCTAATCGAATCTAACACGCTTAGATGGAATTCACTGGGGAATAGGAACGACTCCAAGGCTATATGCTTATGATACGGTAATGTATGAAGATGGAATAAGTCTTCCCTGAAGTAAGCCAGGGAGTGTCATCCATCTGCTTTGCGTACACTTAACTAGTGAGAAAACTTAAATACGTATGTATGCATATACTTTCTTAAAATTCTAGGGAAAAAAAGAGTTTTGAGGGGTGTGAAAGGCATAACTATGCTTATATAAATGAAGGGGAAAATAATGTCGCGACTTATGCATTCTTAAACCTTTTAATGGATATGAATAGAGATACTCGGCATAATCGTTTGTCATGAAATCATCTGGATTTTGTCAAGGGTAGCAAATTTGAATTATACTTGCATTATATATTGTGACTACTTATTCGTAACTGAAACTTCCAGCTTTTAACGCTTTTGATGCTTATAATGCAATTGTGCAGACATTCGCATTGCTGAATAATTTATTATTTTTTAATAATAGATTATTCAGTCTACACCACTTTTTTATTGAGTTTTATTTATCAGTGTAATACATTTACAAATATAGAGATTTATATTTACATATATTAAAACTACATTTTTGAACTCTGATTCGTGATAACCAAAATTGACATTAGCAAATTAACTTGGTATATAAGTTTCTTGGGTACTCACAAGTAAACTAAAAAGAATAACGTCTTATCTTCTGCATCCCCATCTATTCTAATTTTCACAAACTTTGCCAATGTTGCAGCAAATTTTGGTAAATAAAGCACAGCTATAAAAACTGATTTAAGGCTGTGCTGCATCACGGCGACACTTACATGGGAAATTGATAAAATACTGCCTTAGATGATTTTGGTCGTGCAAACTATATGGTGTATTTATTATGAAAAATGGTAACCGCCGTTTACAAAGTTCTATATGGTTGCACAGTATCGCAATGGATTCTTCAACATGACCGATCAAGTTGCTACCATAATAGTAATCAAAAATTATTGTAATAGCTGCCATATGACTAGCATGCCATTGAAGATCATATCCTGTCGCTATAATGTTAAAAATGGCTTTATTTACACATTCTACCAAGATTCTGGTATAATTTTCATGCAATTTTTGTCATCGCTGCCTTTTGTATATTGCTGACATACTAATCTCGTACTTTGCTCCATCGATTGCAAAAGGCAATCACAACTCGAGTGTAAATTTTGAAATAAATCGGCGTCAAGATTTTTTGTTGTTATTAAGTTTACGTTGTATTTCTATGACCTGGATTTCCAAATTGGCATCTTTGTCCCAACTGGTTTTATATTGCTTTATATTATGTGTGCTTCTCGATTTGCCACACAAAATTATGTACACATTGCTATATGATTAATATTTTATGAACAGTAAAATCTTTATGGAAATGACATGGAAACTTATTTACATCATACACAGAGTATCTGCACAACCGGTGTTGTGCAAGAAGTAGTCAAGTCATAAAAATTAAATTGGTAAAAAAGCTCTAGAGTCATGACTTATTAATCGGTACAGCGACGAAGGAAAGGAATACACATTTCTGTAGTAGAGTAGAAGTTGAAATCAGTTAAGTATTTAATTTGCTTGCTCAATTCTCGGAAAAGTTGTCAAGGACATTTTCATAGCCTGTTTTTGATGTTCGAGTGCATTAGTTGCAAAGGGAATTTCCTCAAGAAAGGTCTGAAGGAGAAATTATTAGTCAAGAGATGCTGGTATGGCAGGTAGGAATATAAAAGAAAGTTATATACATAGGGGCAAACATAGCATCAGGTAGAGTGCGAAAGTCCCGAAACATTAAGTATACTATAGTTGGTAAATTTTATAAACATTCAAGTAGATATATATCATGAGACCTACCTATATTCACTATGTTTTAGTACTTTTAAGCTAGAATTAATCATGTATTTACTCATAAGTTAGTTCCTTGTTCTTCTCTCTCAAGTCATTATAACTTTAGATTGATTTGCCTTCATTCCTGAGCCCGGAGATCCATGCAAATTTAATTAGATTCTTTGCATATCCATTAGTGCCCACGTTGTTTAAGTGAAACGTCTATACCGTCGGGGTATCGTAAGGGATTAATTCACTATCCGCACTTATATGTAGTAATAGCATTAATGCATGTAACAACCCGTGTTTGCATATCTATGTATGTACTTGTATAATTGAAGTAATGTGCACAACAAGCTGCTTCAAGTTTGCTGATTTAAACCTTCTATAGCATCTCCACACAGCGAAGGAAGTATAATGAAAATAAAGCAAAAGCATGGAGAAATTTAGATTGGCCTTAATTAAGAAAAGCACAAGTTGCTCCGTGAAAGTAAATACTATATAGTTCAACCAGAGTGAAAATCATTCGTAATACTAATCTAGCTCAAAGAACTCACTGAGACTTTTGTCCATGCATACAAATGGCGTAGCTAGCTACGGTAATGGAAACGTGCATATAGTGTAGCAAAGAAAAACAGGTGCAGTAGTAACTTTGCAGACTCTAACCTTTCCATCTATTTTTGGCCTCGATGTTTTCTGAAAGGTCGGAAAATTCATGCAATTAAGTCGGAAATTCCGACTCAAAATGGAAATGAGAGCTACACTGTAATCATAGAGTTGCAAATGCTCGCCTTTTAGGACATTGAAAATATAAGGTGTGAGCCGGAGGAAGAAACACCATCGACTTCAGATTATTAAAGGGTATGGCTCCGCCTGGCTTTGTTAACAATATGATCTTTCAGGTCAGTCAATTCAATTCTGTTTCGTTTTTGCAAAAATTTACTTACTTTGTCATACAGCTACATAAGACGTACATTTGTAAACAAGAACGTGCTTTGTTGCTATTAATTTTAGAAGTTAAGAGTTCACGAAGAGATCCGTTCACACATTCATTGCTCACATCAACAACGAAAAGAAATTTCATCGCGGGTGCGCAGAGAACGACCTTAAATTAGAGGTGAGAGGCCTTTGTATACACACCTGCCGCATTTTACCTATAAAAAAATCCAACAATACTACATTATTTACCAAAATACTCTCAGTACAACAGTAAAACGTAGGCTATAGATAGGATACAGTTATAATAGTGAACTCCAAGATTTGCTGTAACCTTTTTGTCTGTACTATGATTTTCATTATTATTCTACTACCTCTCATGTGCAAATTATTTACACGCGTTCCTTCCTTTCAATTTCATCTCAATTCAGAACTTTATACACACCTTTTAATACTCGTCACTGCAGCTTCGGCATTTTGTATTTCTAATACTACACTTACGACTATACGCCGATGCACTAATTATAGGGTTGAGCATAAAATTTTATGTTATATCCAACAACATAGAAAATAGTTTGTTGTTTTTGAAATTGTTTTAGTACTGGAGCCTGAACGTAAATTTAAAATATTAATATACTTTCGGTTATGATATTTTGATATAAATTTTAAAAAATAAACTCAAATGAACTCACAATATGTATTTTGCTTTTTGTTAAATGGAAAAGAATGGGAGTTTTGCTATGAATTAACCACAGCGTTAATTTGTCAAAGTGGAAAAAATGCGGAAGTATTTTGAATCTATTCTTGCGTTAAAAGTTGAAAAGAAAGAGCAGACAGATTTCAAAAGATCTTGAAAGAGATTTCAAAAGGCGTAGTGGAGGAAACGGTAATCATGTGCAGGGTGAACTGAAAAAATAGGACTGAGTATACAATAGAAGTGGAGTTAAAGGCGTGTGTAAAAACGGCGGAAGGTTCTTAGGCAATGAGAAAGACAAAAAAGGAAAACACATGCCGATTAGAAAGCCGGGGTACTTTAAGTTGAGGTTTCTATGAAAGACTTGAACGCGGAATGACTTTTAGTTTCTGTCTCCGCAAGAATAGTAGAAATGAGGAAGAGAGTAGATTGTTAGAGAGAGAGAGAAAGTGTGGGTGAGAGAGAGAGAGAGAGAGAGAGAGAGTGCGGTACAAAAAGAAATAAATGAGTAAAGCGACTTTTCTATGCTATTCGTTAACAAGAACTACTATACTAGAAAAGTCTTCGTGTGTATGTCCATCCGTCTTTGGATCGTTAGTTTTAGCGTATCCTGCAGTTCCTACATACACTTGAAGGGCTTCTCCACGACGTTTTTAGATTTCCCATTGCCTATGTATAGTATGTTTTTATTTAGGAACACTTATGTATAGCGTGTGCTACAATTATATGCATGGCAAAATGTATTCCGAATTACTAATATGTTTATATAAGCATTTGCATTGAAAGAGTATGTGTATTTTAGTTTAATGTTCAATTTGCGCTACTGCGAGATAGAGTCATATAAATGTGCATAGATAGATACATATATGTACTGTATTATTTCAGTTGCTGAAAGTATAAAACATTTTACACCATCCTTGTTGCTCTTTTTCTGCTCGTTCGCATCCCTTCCTATCCATTTGAGTAGCATCTATACGTGCATGCTCCGGCTGCCGGAAATAACAATAAATCACTGTATAAAACATGAAATCTCCTGCTTGGTTACTTCGTCCCTGAATTACGTGTACAACAATAGTAACAATAAGTATGGAGGAAGTTCCTGCTCTTTGAAATTATTTATCTAGCGGATAAAGATACTTTCTCAGCATTGGGATGCTCAATTTGTATGAAACTTGGTAATATAGATTTTGTAATTTCAAGTTTTAATAATAAAAATCTCTTAGTGGAGCAACAACCTTAACGAAGCAGTAATTAATGCAAGATTAATTTTATGTTGGCTAGAAAAAGGAAGGAAACTCGAGGTTGATACAAAATTTTCAGATTCATGCATATGTGTTGCTTTAATAGAGTTTCTTACATCCAAGATTTATAAATATAGTGGTGTGCATATCTTAATATGGAAAGCAATATGTACATATGTATGTAGAAGTAATATATGTATACTAATTTTACGCTGACACACATGGCAATTTTACGAAAACAGTAATTTGAAGGCATTAGCTGACTTGAGTATTTATAAATTTTGGTAAAGAATTAGCAACAATTTGTACTGTCCTACATAATAATACACTCTGGGCGTCAATATTCTCTCAGGCTCTCGGTTCTCAAGGCATATGAGCTTATTGAGGAAAATTAACAGTTTACATCGTTGGTAAGTAGTTATATATTTGCATATATATATATTTGTTATAGATAGTGTGTGTACATATGAAGCTATGCTTAGAGTTTTTAGATCCCCTAATTAATTCTTGTCAGACGCTCCCTCGCCTTCCATTCTCTCCTGATTCAATGCTCTGTCTGATACAATTTTGACTGACTGAAGGAGTTCGCCGGATGAGTCTATACTACTACTTCGTATGTAAGTCCTTCTTCCTCTTGTTCTCCTTTCCTTGACTCATCGGCTTCCAACACTCCAACACTTATTCTTTATTTCATCTCCGAGTTTATGTGGTATTAAATCCCTCGAAGAATTTTCATGCACTGAAACAAATTCTAACTTTATTTTACGACTGCTTCTTCCTAAAGTATTGGAGAAAGTCTCTTAATGCCTGTACATTCAAAAGTGTAAATTTCGCTTAATTTAACTCCTTTTTTCTGTCTCCTATTCTTCTTTAAATTTTCGTCTGTGCTTTTACCAGACTCCTTTAGCATATATATATATACTTCGGTATAGTAACTTTTATTTTCGTAATTTCGTAAAGTTACTTTTAGTTTTACATTTTTCTTGTTGTTAATCATTATAAACTTCCAGCATCGTGGTTGTGCAGGCTTGACTATTTAATTCGAAACGACGAAGTAACTCAATATATAGTAAACCAAAGTCTATGGTAAATTGTTGTAGTGTTGCAACTAAAGAAAACAACTCCACCAAGACTTTTAATTCATCTTATGTGAAGTCAGTTCTGCTACCCATTCAGTTAAAATGATTTGGAACATCTGATTCCTCTCGAAACACAGTTTACTATTTCTCTTAAACCTCTGTTCACTTGACTTCAAATGCAGATTTAAGTATATGCAAGGTTAACTGTATTGCATTAGCCCATAAATAAGTCTTCGCCAACCTTTCATGCCGTAAACATTCACATTAGTAAATGCTTGGCATGGTCCGCAAATCAACTACATGCAGTTGTGCATAATCGTGGTAACCAATAAGTATAGACTTTTGAGTTTTGATAACTTTTGTTCTTATATCAACACCACCATCATATCTAAACAAATCTATGGATTTTGATGTAAAATTCAGTCTCTCTGCGTGAAGTTCTCCAAAGATTGTATTATTAGAATGAAGTTTTGCAAACAACAGCGCAGCCAAACAACAAGCCCAGACGTATTTACATAAGCTTTGATACTGTTACTGTCATTAAACTGTACATGCTGGCATACACTATAATATATACGCAGTATAATGTCACTTTCACTGAAACAAACATCCTCCCGCATGCATTGTAATGTCAATTACTTGAAACCCAGCAACATTCCTGTATACGCATGCACTTGTATATACACTTTACAATACCAAAGTCATTGACTGCATTGCGAACATACAAAGTTGCACAAGGCTTCCGCGTCATTAGATGAGAAGCAACATGCGGAGCATATTTAGTGAATAGACAAAAGTTTAACAGACAAAAGTCCACGGGGAGGGAATGGGTAGCTGTAACTACACTTTTCGTGTCCATTGCATAGTGGTGGTGCAAGTTGGTATTTCTTTCTTTTGATGTGTCAGCACGATGCTAGATGCAATTGATTATTCAAGTTCAAGGATTCAAGATCATTGACATGTATACACGAAGTTCATGGAAAACTCTCATATCCAGCTAGTGCTTTGAGTATATAATGTTTTGGGATTGAATCCATAAAACTCGGCTGTTGTTAATACAATATTTTTATGTATGTATATCTGCATCAATCTGAAATTGATGGAGGCAAATGGTATGTGCTATGGTATAAACAGCTGTCTATATTTTTATATCTACATAGATAGTTCTTCTTGATATTGTAAAGCTATGAACTTCCTATGAATTGTAAAGTATAATTTTTTCCATATATAGGCATACATTGTTATGAAACATGCAAGGTTACAATAACACGTAACAAACGCACATCCTGATGCTACGCTTTAAAAGCTTTTTTACCATCATAGTCAGATATTGTAGCAACAATGAACAAGTTTGAGACATGCTAGGATTTTATCAGAAGTTCTGTTCACGTGTGTAGTAGTAGTGTCCATGAATTTCACAAGTGCACAACAGTATACAGTATCTTATGTTGGAGAGGCCCAAGGAAATAACCTTAAGTTACTTTTATTCTATAGCCATTGTAGTCGGGAGTAAAATGGAGACTACGTGCTTTCATAGCAGGGTTCAGTTTAGCTCACTTGGAAAAAGAAGGAAGAAGAGAGACAAGAAGTATACAACAAAAAGAGGAGCTACACCATGGACTGATAGTTATAAGGTGAATTCCCAGTGGAATGATTGTACAGTTGAAAAGTGAATTACCTTTGAAAGCATGGATGGATTGCGTTGCACTCTCCACTTTCTCTTCGACTGTATTACACATTTCAACATGTGCACTTTCACTTGCTCTTATCTCTGCCGAGTGCCAACTGCTTACTACGATTTTCTATTATACAGTTAAACCTCGTCATGCTGCTCTTCATCTTTCCTACACCGTATAGTAGCTATTCTGTACACAGTCACTTATGTGTCCTACATAAAGGTGTACGCACAGAATACGTTTAAAGCCATTTCCGCCTCCTCTGTACTTGTTATACTTTTTCATGTATGTACCTTCAATGTACCCTTTCACTTTATGGTACCTACTTTATGCACCTAGCTGTTCCACAATGTAAATACAGCTTTGCTACACCTCAAGACTAAAATGCTTCTTCTCAACATGTTTTGCGGTAGTAAGTGTTGAATTCTTCTGGCTAAAATACTTTCCCAGCCCAAAGAAACTAGGGCTACTGGAATGACAGGAATGAGTGGTCGGAAAGGTTCTAAAAGAGATGAGACGTTCCCCAATTTTCTTCTTGTGCGTGTTTACCGGGCTCTATGGATTTATGAAGAAGAAAATGTTGCAGTAAAACACCGGCAATCGTCTTTCAGTCAGTTTCCCCCGACAACCAAAGGCCTTTAGAGCTCTGCACGCCTCCACAATAAATAAATTGCTCATCGTTGTATACATCCCAGGTTAACGAAGTATAAATCTTACTTAATGCATGTGCTCTAAAGAAATATTAATTACTGAATTGTGCTTGTTGAATCGATGCTACAATCTGTGAACATTACCAGCTCTCTCAAATTCTCCTCCTGTACACCTTTGATAGTTCCAAATTTCAGTGGAAAGGTTGAGGTGCATGTGTAATTATGAGGTAAAATTATAAGTTCATCTCGTAATTATTCTTCTGAACCTAGAAGTTCACCTCTAGTGATCATGTTTGGGAGGGTGAATCCTGGGCTGAACAAACCTAATGTAGGTTGAAATAGGGGAAGAAACATCCTTTCAGATGAAATTCAAATGGAACTGATCTGGAGTAGAAAGGATATATTAGGCTGAAAGGGTTGAGAAGAAGCTAACACAGTATCCTCTTACCTAAAGATATGTGAATATGAAGGGTGGGAGAGAAAGGAAAGCAATATTTTGATTTCTGCCTCACTGGTTTCTGTCGACTCAATTAAGTCCTTGCTTTTGTAATAAATAGGAAAGGAACGACACTGATGAGATGACATGGTCGGCTCCAACGTCCTGCTCCTAGCGTCGATGAAAGCATTGCAACTAACACCGTACATAATCTTTTCCAATAAGTGAAGCAAAAGAGGAGAAAAATCAGAGAATCACTCCTAACCTTTGTATCTTACTTGTATATCCTCGTGCTAATACGTATATAAGCGTTGATATGCACTATACTGCTAATGTACTATATATATCCTACAGAATATACATACGTATTGTGTAGCTAGGTCCGCGGACAAGCTACAGAATTTCGTAAAGAGTGGACTGTCATGAAGTAAAAAAAAGGATGAGAGAAAAAATAGATCAACTATCAGTCCCAGAGTCGGAAAATCTAGCGAGTTTTACTCTTAGATTGAAGTCAAGCTGGTCATGACGGCGACCTAGATAAACAGGAGAAAGCGAGCCGAAATGGACAGTTGGGCTGGATATACTGTACCCTTTCGAAGTATAAAGGATGGTTCTCATTTCAAGACTAAAATCATGGTGCAAGATCTGACTTTTACTAAAAATCTGTCTTTTTTGCCACGGCAGCAAACCTTGTAAGGGTTGCTAATGGAATCACAAACTGAAAGCCCAGTCAAGCGACTAATCAAATCTTATCCTATTCCGTATATATATATATGTATTGTCAAACAATCCCGCTCCTCCTTTTCACTCCCTACTTCCGATTATCCTTATCCACATATACTTATGAACGAAGATCGTTTGTACACCTTTTTTATCCGAATTCAGCTCCTCCTTCCGCTGTTCAATGTCCTACTTATGTCATCTTCCCTCCATGTAAAAATCATCCTCGGTCACCAACAGGATCTTCTGTCAATATCTCTAAATGGAATGGAATGGTTTCAATGTTGAAATTGTTATGGATTGGGCTAATTGTAAGAAAAGTTTTTCAGGCTTGCGATCGGTCTTTACATTTCAGTCTGAAGTTCAGGTTTAAATACTCGGATTATGCAAAGTATGCATAATGTAACAATTTAAACCGGTCAGAATCAAGAAGGCAAGTCAATGGAATGAAAATTGTCCAAGCATAAAGCGTAACTAAGTTGCATTTGCGTGCATTTAAATACACTTGCGTGCCAGCGGTTTTGAAAAATACAAACTGAAATCTATCTGCGATGTTATACCATAGCCAAGTCAAGACATGTATTTTTGCAATCAATCGAAAGGGCTGTGGGAGTGTTTCATGTGTCGTGAAGAGATGGGAATTTCTGTAAAGATAAAAAAACGCCGAATTTATTTCGCCACACGAACATGTTTACAATAAAATCTAATAAAACCAAATCTGTTGAACAAAAAGCTGGCGTTACTTGAGTGTACATATGTATACCTATATTAAATCCGTATTTAAATAGAGAAAGCATATAAACAAACAATAATAAAAGTTTCGATTCTTTCAGCTGTTTGAAATAAATGGTGGTAAACCTTTAATATATAAAAACAGCTGTAAAGGTTCCTCCCAAAATTCATCAACAAATATTTTTTGTTTGTGTAAAATGAGTTTCGAAATATGGAGAAGGGTATTCATATACTCCTCCGTATACGTTATCCTATTATATCATCTTTTATATACATAGATCCGCAACAGAAGGCAGAAGTCTCTTTCTGTTTCCCAAGCCAGCACAACTATATACTAATGCAACTCTAGAAAATTATCACAATTTCGCTAAAAGTCTTGTATATCCATTTGGATTACTTCGGGTTAGAGTGAAAGCAGGGAAGGAAGAAAGTCTAAAGAAGCGTCATTGCGTTAGCTTTGCACAAACAAACTGCCACTCTTTTTGTATTCTACTCTTGGGTGTGGAAAAGACTGGGATTGGTTTTTCTATATAAACTCAAGCTGCTTCTGTCTTCCTCTCTGCTTTGTGTTTGTACATGCATGTGTGTTTACCCGAACCAAAGTTTCTGCTACCACACACAGCATATTACATTTTTCTCCACGTTTGATTTCTTCCTTGTTGGTTTTCATCCCGAGGAAATGGTAAATGGCGTAATGAATCGATGAACGTTTGAATCTCAAAACCCGATTGCTTTTTCCCATCAACTCCCTCCTGTCAACAATCCATTTATTCTCTCCTACACTGTGCACTCCTCAGTGGCTCCAATATAACTAACACCAACAATATAACTAACTTTGTCCTGACCGGAATAACCTTAGTAGTACACCATGCAGCCTAAACTAGCACTCTAGGCAGTAATACTCTGGCTACTTGCTTAGAGTAGCGTATAAACGTGCAAGTGCAAGGTGTATAATCACGAAATGTGTTTGTACTTTCTGTGGTTCAGGACAACGTGAGCACAAGGACTCAAAGCTTATCTTATACTTACCTTCGAAGTTATCGGATCTTGTTGTATTGTCTGTGGCTCTACTCTAATGGAATTTTCATCCCCATGAAAATACCTAACCATTCTGTTCGCTGATAAGCATGTTACTGCGTGCTGATAAATAAAAACAAATCAATTAATTCCTTGAAATTCTGCAGAAATATCAGAATGCGTTTACGAACCTATTGGTTAAGTTATTAGAACCAACTGCATTAGGAGAAGGTTCTGGTGCAATACATCTGTCTTATATGCTGACCAACACTACCCAACACCGGCCTGTGTATTTTGAATTTTTAACGCTTGCAGTTCAATTTGCATTTAAAAGCGCTCATAGCAATAACTCATGCTTTATTGGATGGATGGTGTGTGAAATTCCCATGGTGATAAGGGGAATACTGGGATTCCGTTGCTCAACAGTCTACAGGGCAGACATAAAGCCAAGTCAGCCAACTGCTATATGGTGACACTGGATCATGTGTATGTACCTTAACGTCAGTGTAAGCATGCATGTTACAGAATCTAATCTTCGCAAGCTACTTTGCGTAATGTAAAAGCATACATGATGCCTAAGTGTGCGCGACGTATCCGCCGAAAATATTATAGTCACATAATATTTGACTACTCTGAAGCGTTGGAATTCATAAAAAACATAAAAACGAATAAAGTTTGTTGAATGGTGTACATCAGATTTCTTTTTTTACTACAACATGTAATATAAGCAATAGTTGAAAGCATTCGACCCTTCTCCCTTGCCCTTTTTAGGATGTTCTTATATATGTAAATTGAGCAAACTTATTGGCCTCCTTGTCTGTATCCGCGAGAATAATATAAAGCATATGTATTATTACTACAATGTATCTCCCAGTGTCCTTGCCTCCTCGTCTTTCTCTCCGCGGACGACAGCCGCGATAAAAAGTAGTATGGATTTTCCCAAAAAGACGTATGGATATTATGTCCATGTGTGACAACACGAGCTCTCAAATGATACTACCATGTCTGGGATAAATAGCCCACAGTATAGAAACGCATCTCTTGTGTACAGTCTTTCTTCCTTTCAACAAGCACCAAGTTGCAGAGAGACCGTGTAAGTAAAAGAGATCCATTTCTTTTTGTTACAATACGCACTTGAATTCTCAGAAAGGGTATTTTTAAATGAAAAATTTAATGGAGCTTGGAAAAATGGGATTTCATTTTATTTGCGAGAAATGGGAATGTTATATAAGTAGCTAATTTATTTTAATATTGAAATCTTTAATAAAACATTTTGTTGGTTTAATCATTCCAGCTGCCTGTCAAGATCATCGATTGTCCAACAAGCTTGGGACTGTATCAAAAAATATTTCTTGATTTAAATTCTACAGATGTTGTTCTAAGAAGTACATAAGAATTGTGATACCAAAAAAAGAAAGGATTGTAGTATCAAAATAAGAAAGTATTACATGACCAAACTACAGAGAGATTGCATTATCAAAATGAACGCACAAAAAATCCACAATAAAATATAGAAACTTACATCTCGGAAATTCAATAATCTCGAGAAATATCAAAAATATCCTTTTACACAACACATTTCCCTCCTTAGTGTATTATGACAATTCCGTAAATATATTCAAGTTGATCCCAAAACTTTTCCTCTGAGCTGGCTTGATGCACTGTCTTTCACTAAAAGAGTCAAATAAGAGAATCAGGAGCTATTGGCTTAAAGCTCGTATGCAATAAACTATAGGAGTAGAATAAGAGGGAAAGTTTGTTTGCTAAAAGTACACAAGAAAATTGGAGAAATAGCAGTAAAAGATTATTTGTTTGTATACATGTGTGCCATGGAGTGTGCGAGGGATTGGAACAAATTTGCGATGCTATAGTATACATCCATTGTTGTTTGTATTTATTGGAAAAGTGACGGAGGAAGGGAATCTGAACGGACTAATAAGAGCGGAGGATATTGACAAAATATTCGAGAACACTACACTACTGTTATATAAGAAGCAGAAGAGGTAAACTTTTTGCAAAAAAGCTTTGCTGATCTTCCTTGCAAAAAATATAAAGGATGCTGCTAAGAGGGGGAAAGCGACAGGGGAAGTAAAAGTATGCACACGTCTCTCGTCATAAAACTTAAGGAGCTACCATGCTTTTTCATTCCTCATCCAATGTATTATGCAACATGTAGACCATGATAATAAGTTTATATATGAGAAACCCTTGGAGCAAAAGTATTTATGTATATTGTGTGTATACAACAAATAGTATGCACTTAAGGAAGCAAGTATGCAGAAAGTATGTTTCTAATAAAGTTAAAGTAAACCATATATGTAAAATGTAAAGAGACCTGCTGTATGCACAATGGAAGGAAAAGAGGCGAATAAAATCCAAAATAGTGAAATCCGAGATGGATAAAATCAACTCGTTGGCTTTGTCATCTCGAACAAATTTCCAAGTCGGCCAGTAGTCTAGTAATTTCCTTGCTGTATATGTATGTATATATAATCGCAAAATTACTTACGGACGTCTATTACTTAAAGGTGGTATGTTACATGCAGAAACACTACACAAAAAGCTGATTCTTGCATCAACCATTGTGTGTCCACATATGTATATACAACAGTCATCCCGAATATTTGGTCTATGGAAACATTTGGAGGAACGAGATAGAAAGAAAGAAAGTGTGTCGTATTCGTATCCTATTTCATGGCAGAAATTCCTCTCCCGGATTGAGCGACGACTGGCCAATTCTCCAGATATACAAGTCAATATCTACTCTTGCATGGATTCCTCCAGTCCTTTCACAAGATGCAAGAAATCGGCAAAGTTTTTTATGAGTCGCCTTTGATAAGCCCATGTTTTGGATGAAATCACAAAAGATTATATGGCTTAGCGTATCTCTCCACAGTAGTCCTCGCTTCTACTATTCACTGAATCCTTTGATTCAATTACTCAAATGTATCTGACTCTCGGCTTGTATACAATACCAGATAGTTTATACTATATACAACTTGAAAGTTTATATACACAATTACAGGACTGAAACGCATCCATGGAAAATGTTTACGGATTCCTCTCCGTATATCATTTGCAAAATGGACTTGTACTTTGCAGGGCTAAACAAATGAAACTGTATTTCGATGCATATGTTTTCTCTAGTCAAACGTAACTAGTACATGTATATGTGATAATGGCTAATGCTTTCACCTAAATACTTTCTACTTTGATGTGGTCTTTGCTATAAAAACCGAGCTTGCAGAACTAAACGGGGAATAACCTGCGTACATATAACGAGCGTATTATAATGTAAGCAGGGAACGCTGAATGAGCATCTTGTTTGCGGATTTGCTGGACTGGAAAGTTTCCATGTTGACATAGGATTACCCTTGCGAATAAATAATTTTGAATGAATTATTACATGTTCGATTGACATGAGTAGGTTGGGCGTGAGCACTCACTTGAGCTAATCAGTCCCGTGGTGTCATTTGCAAACAAGCGGAGTTCATTCATCAACGCTTGCTATTGGCCAGACCGCTTTTTAAAATATGTACTATATAACCTATGGTGTAAATATAAAAAGTATTACCTTCCGTTCTTGCATTCTAAAATAGTATGTAGAAACTTCTGCAGTATAGCAGGACTATTGTAAAACTGGTTTTCAAGTATTAGTATAAGCACTAATATACACACAAGCACTCATAACATTTGCCGGATTGTTTTGACCAAAACAAATATAGAAGTGTGGTAGACAAATGCTCAGCTGGGTTAGTGCGAGGATATTTAATTCTGCACTTAATAAACTAATTGCTTAAATGATGATACATATGAAGTTAACCACATACGTTACACTACGAATTACATTAAAGTGATATTACAAACTTGTTATTAACTGGTATAATGAGATCATTATGACACGATTCAGCCTTGTATTAGACTTGTTACAGGGCTAACAGGCATTTAAACATTCCCGGAACGATTTCAAATTGAGCTTGATCATCGTTGATTCGGCACGTCAAAACTATTGATTAATAATGTATCCAGAAAATTCAACTAAATAATTCCAGGCAGGTGGTTGCAGGAGCGGAGCGAAATTAATTTTTGATCCTATCACCCGAAAAAGGCCTGAGGTCGTTCAATTTAAACTGAAAGGAAAATTCAAATGTAACTATGGTTCAGCCTGGATGAAATCACCAGGGAATCATCGACCAGCAAAAGCCAATGTGCATATATAAGTACTGTATAATTCTAAATATACCTGTTGTACATAAAGACTCCTCAGCAAGAATAGCTTTGCAGCGAAATGGCATCCTGCAATTCTAACGATAAGCATGCATTAACTCCATATCCATACTAAGTAAGCAGCAACTTTGAACAGTAAAATCAAAGCTTAGATGAAAGTAGAAATTCTTATCTAATTGGACTTTTGGAAAACGACAAATATATACATATAAGTACAACAAATTGTATGATGAATTGTATCGCACTCGGGTAAGCAAAATTGTTGTTGGTAACATAATTTCCAATTTAATTTTCATGTATCGTGTATCTATCATGTTTGTACTGCTGAGCTAAGCTACACTATACTTATATGAATAAAATAACTACCGTATACCTTAACTCGTGTGTACAGACGATATTAGAATGTAAAATCGAATGGTAACAATGACTATTGATTGCTTCTTTCTCCGTCCTCCTTCCAGACTGTCCATTGTGTATGTGCATGGTGCTTGCGATTCTGGAATAAATGAGCCACAGCACGTGGTTTCATATTCCATGCTCCACACGTTTGCCATTGACTTGTGACTTTTGCCTTACAAATTCGCTGTGTATACTGCCGTATCATCCCTTTTGAGTAGGTTCGTATACTATACTTCATACAGATGTACATATGTCAAAATTTACATATCTATAGATAAAGTCTGCCTACAACGGAGGGTACATATGGCTGCTACTGTACATACAGACATGCATACATATATAGTGTATGAGCTCATCTATCAACTTTCTTAATCTTGTACGTTTTGTGAATGTTCAGGAAGAATTCTATAAAACTTGACACATTAAATTGTACATGTAGGAAATTCTCTATTCTTACACATACATACATACTAGTTGTGGAGTATGTATTACTGATTGACCGAGTAGTTTGATGTCTTTTTGGGAGCAACGTTGTCTCTAAATTATTGTAGGAAATATCTGTCTATATAGTAACAATTATGTAATATAAAAGCGGATGATGCTGTTGCGGTGGTGGCCTGTTTGAAAATAAGTAATCTAATCGTAATTCGTACGGAAGTGTAGGGAAAGCTCAAAGGATTGTGAATAGGCTTACTACATGAAGAACGGCATTACCATTTACAAATTCATGGCATCTGATTCTCAACGAGCAATTCCTTTCCAATGCAAAGTTTTACTTGTGTATTTACTTGCAACGGAATATAAACAAACCGTGTCGAAACTCTCAAAGAGGAGACCAAGAATCGAATATATTAATGATGAGACACACAGGATCAGAAGAAACCATCTCCTTGTTATTGTTCCTAACATAAATACGTATAATCCCGCTTTGGCTGCCTACGAATAATTTAACTTGTTTACATTCCGGAACCACAGAATATTATAGAGTGTCATGGGAGAAGACAAATATTATTTTTAGAAAAAAATTGTAAGGTTACTAAACTCGATGTTTAGAAGAAAGTTTTAATTGAAAATAAATACAATAGAAAATAACATAATAATAAAATATTAGTAAAAAATAGTTATAAGACACTCAAAAAATATTAGCATTGATTAAAAAGTTGAAAGCAAACAAACTGTAACCAAAAACATCTCACTAGAGGATGTAATAATTAGATGCTAAAAGTAATTTTAATTATTAAAGGTTCATTTTCAAGCAGAAAGCGCCCTTAAGCAGTAAGAAATCACATGAAGAGCAAGTAATTAAAAGGCTTAGCGTTAAGAATATCTTACCCATATAAACTGCAGTACTGCAAGGATGTTAACAAAAAAATTTGTTTGTTCCGCTGCACAAATTGAGCAATAATCATTACCATTTGGTGGGGCACATGATCCATAATAACTGTACGTGTGCGGTTCCACTATAAAATGAAGGAGCGCATAACAATAATGTTGGTTAGTCCATCCAAGAAGATTTCCTGTGTACAAAGCAACCGCTGCTGTTTGTTTACTCCTGTTAAGAACCTTATCGTGCCATAGATTCTACAATAAAACTTAATCCCTGACATTACTTGAGTTTACTATCTCCATTTCTCCATGTACTCCTTGTGTGTAGTCTGGCTTCCATTAAAGGTAGATAATGGACCCTTTCAGCTGATTTCTCATTCTGGTGAATCCTTCCTTGGATTTTTTATCTCTAATACCTCTTCTTGTTCTGCCTATTACCATTACTATTACTCCATTCACAGTAATAACCTGCTTTCACTACTTGGGATATTGCATGGGCTATGGCCTAGTAAAATATATACTTATACCTATATATAGTGCGGTAAAAATTTACAGAAACTTTATTATGACTTGCTGCCTTCGAAAAAGTAACCTGTTAGGACTTCATAATGGCCGGGGATTAGCGCATAGAATTTTACGAAAAGGTTGTACTTAGTTGTTCATATTATTATTTGTAGTATTTTTCTAAATGCGGTGTTTTCGTATTTTCAACAGGCATCCAAACTTTGACAACACGTTCAACAAATTATCTCAATTTCTGAAGTTGAAAAACTTACAACTTTTCTTAAACTCTATTCAATTCATAATTTTCTTTTCTCAACTTTAATGAAGGAACCGATATTTAGTTTGTGCTTTAAAAGAAGTATATATGTACTTCAATGTGCATTGGCCCAACAAAAAAGTCGAATTTTTGGTGCAAAAAGTTGGTTATATTTTCTTTAGAAAACTTAATCCCATGCAGTTAGCAGGATCAGCAAAACTCGAGCTATATTAAAATAAATACTAAGAAATAAGTGTGCTAAAACAATAATCAATAAAGCTCCCAATTATTAAATGTAGCGCTGTACCTAAACCAATACCAAGTAACACTTGATGTGCTCAAATATGTATAATGAAGGAACCATGGTAACCACCACATTTAAATTAATACTAATAGGTTGAACAGTGTGGGCCTTTTAAGCCTTGTGGAAAAGAGAAGCCTACGGAGAAAGACTGTACAGCCGCTATTTTCGCGCAATAACCCATGGAACTTTTGTAATGAATTAGGGTAAACTCAAGTGTTATGTGGACAGCCGAACAGCTTGGATGTGGGATTAATGTCGGTGGCAGCAGTATTTACAAAGGGAATCCTTCCCGGAATAATTATGTAGGAGTATTTATTCATACAAGTAATACATATTTGTAATCTGTTGTTACATGAGGACCATATGAAAATGTTACGTTCATTATGATGCTTTATTTGTGTAATGCATATGAGCAAAGCCAGTAACGAAATAATTTCTAAATATTACAATAGTACGTGTTTATTCTAAAATATTTTAAAATGTGGTTAATGAATACCAAACAATGAGTCCGCGCGTTTGTAAACGGCGTTAACTGGCTAAACTTACATAACAAATTGCCGTAGATGTCATAACAAACCTCTGACAAATCGTGTAATTCAAGTCAGATCGGCTCTAGTATATTTTGTATACAATAATCAATGAGATGCAGACATTCACAAATAATTCACGTAAATTACCTTTACATAAATGTTTATATACATACATATACAACAGTACCACCTTTGAATAAAATTACGAATATAAGTATCGATATTCTTACAAAAATCATATTGCGGAGGGATTAATATGACGTTTAGGACTTGCCCTATATCTAGCACTTAAATAGTAGTTCCGTAGTAATGCAAACTGTTTATTCAGTTAAGCTATTTATGTGGTAACAATGTTTATTTATAAATTTACTTATTTTAAAAATTTATATGAATACACATAATATAATATTTAGCTGGTTTATTTGTATTTCAATATATCTACATACATCGGTCATTGTATTGTAACTCCAGGAAACTACTGAGAGCATCCATGTTCATGTACTATAACTACAAGTTATTAGTCGCATATTCAACTTACATTAGCATGCTTTACATACTTCGATCCAATTGATCGATTATGCAAGATCTGTAGATTATATACAGCACGACTATTTAATTAAAATTCAACATTTCAATCACACGTGACAGTAGTCTACAATGTATGTATTGCATATTTACATTTTGTATGTTGTATTAAATTAGCAAAGCTAACAGTTAGCTTACTGTAACCCCGCAAAGCAAATAATATATTAATCTTGCTACCCTTCTAATTATAAATAATAAAGAAAATATTCTCTGTGTCCATTTTGCCTGAAGTAATTATTATAATCAATGCAACTGTAGTTACCTAGGAAAGAAAATAAAAAAGTTGAAGGCACTTCATAATAATTATTTGTGAAATTCAATAAATTTGAATACATGATACCATTGCACTTTCACTGAAATTACTGGCTCTACATACATGAAATCGATCTTCCAAAACCAAGTATATGCACCGACTAGTTTTGACGTCCCAGCTAGTACTTCGTCATAATTAATTTATGCGGAACATAAAATAAACATTAAATATCGAAGCACAACCTTCACATAGAAAATTGATTAAAATAATATATAGTTAAACATGATAAGCTAATAAAAGTTAGTTGAATTTCATTTTGAGTTGAAACCCGTGACTAGCACTCAACTTCAGACCTGTCAGTGTCATTCGCGTATAGATGAAGAAACTGACGATGCAAATCGGGTTACATGCATAACCGCTGGAGCATCTACCCCATCGCTCTCTGGCTTTTAAATGATTAAGACGCTCCTGGTGATAAAACCCTTAATTTATCTTTGAAGACTAACTTTGATGGCACGTTCAATGTAAATAATATTTAGATCCTACTGATACTATAGGACAAGTTAACTTAATCTTGTCATTCGGCTTACTTCTCTGGCGTTCGTCGTCGTCCAAACATTCTAATACTATTAATATCAAGGTTTATTCCAAGAAATTCCTGTATACATCAATAGCCAACTTCAATGTCATCTATCGAAAACTTTCACTTTGCCCCGAAAAGTTATGTGTACAAGCTTTGCGGAGTTTATACTTACACGACAATAACTACATATACAGCAAGTTCCACTGAACAGATCGAGCGGCGAATACTTCTAGTATATGAAAGCAAACTTGGACACATGTATGGACGAAGATAATATATAAGAGGTGAATTACATGGAAGCAAGAAAGCTCATTAATTTTCATCATGCAAATCTTCATTTGCCACTTGATTGGTTTAGCAAAGAGAATGTGCTATAAATGTACAATGCCAACATTAATCTACTTGATACACAATCCCCTATATAATAGCGCAAGCACATAGGCAAAGGTGGTAGTAGTGTGAAATCTTTAACGACGGTGAATATGTGCCATATATAGGTGTCATTACAACTCTAAAACTCTACCTTACAATCATGTAGCATCAATGCATTTGCATGCAGAGTTTCGTCCATTAATATATCGTTATTTACAGTATAACACGTACGGCCGAAATATAACTACTGACAAAGCCCATAAGCTCTGAAATGTATCTTCATCTATTCCACTATCTACAAAGTATAGTATCTCCTAGAGAGAGATACTTATATAATTATGTTCTTGTGCTGCGGGGAAATATACGAGGATACCTAAATAGGGGCTTTAGTCACAGTTATTACCATGCACCGAAGCAGCTCCAACTTTCATATCAGGTTGACATTTTCGATTTCAATGACAAGTCAACCGTGCAAATAAGCTTTGTATACAGGGTGTCTCTACTGCTCCATTTAACATTCTCAATACCCCCTCATATTATCATGTGCGGAGCTTATGTCGCTCCATCGGCTGGGAAATAACCTAAATATTGCCATCCTAAATATTAGATGCTTCCTTCAAAGTAAATAGTTTCAACATCGGAGCTTCGCAAAATATTTTTATATACACACAACAATATATTTCATCTGACAGACCTGCCAAACATGAATCCCAACTCTATCCTCATGATTAGAAGTAATGGCATGTGACGAGGTACTATTGCAATCCTTTGAACGACTGACCCTTGAACGTGTTCATGTTTTCAACCGAATACATGTACGAAATAATAGCAGCATCTTACATACGCTGCAGATTCTACATTTCTTGCACATAATCCCTACTAATAACCCTTCCTAACTTCAAACCAACAACGATAGTAGTATAATAATTTCGGTCAAATCAATAAATGAACATTGCATCGTCTTGTATCATTCTGTAGATTTATGAGAAAAAAGCATCTGGACTTAAAAATTACTGGTAATTAAAACTTCCTTCTTTTACTATCTGTACTTAGGAGTATAATGCGTATTTTGTGTTCTTATTTTTAAGCTTAATTATAGGTACTTATAACTTATGCGGCATGTTTAAAAGTAAAATTAAAGGAATAAAAGTTACATCCGCGTATGAATTTGGGACAGGAATAAAACGAAAGTAGATGTACAATTATAAATTCCACCAACACAAGTTGAGTCCCACACAATCATGTGCGGGGTTAAATTTTTTTTAAATCTGATTAATTCGTACAAATATTTTATTTGCTATATGCTACAAGTACTACACAAGAACAATCGCGTATAAAAGTGGGTGTATATATTGAGAGAGCAAAAAGAAAACGTAATTCAAAAATATTCTATACGAGTGAACAAAAAATGCAAAACCGAAAAAGTAGGACCCATAAAAGAGCGTGACTTTAACTCATAACGTACTACTAGTGCGAAGCTTATAAACACATCTTATGTACATAATACAAGGTACAAGCTGAGACTCATCGCCTTGTACGGCATGCGTGAGGTACACACACAAACTCTCTTTCTCTATAGATGTTTGATGTCCTTCCTTTCCATTGCATTGCAAATCTTGTCCATTAAGGCAAGATCCGCCGGCATACATATATGTAGTACTTGAGGAGCTAAATCGGGCTGAGCTTCTTCCACACAGAAGAAAACTCAAGAAGGGTGACAAATCGACGCTCAGTGGTTCCAACTTTTTTTAAAGAAATATAAAAAACGAAAAAAGTGAGAGTCCTAAAGACGTCTTTTGCACATTAGGAAACATACATAGATAAAGTCTGTGAACGTGTGACATCACAAAGACATTTTCAGCTTGTCGCTTTATAACACCAATAGTATTATTACAGGTTCTTATATGTAGTAAACCTTTTTTTGTATATACTGACATTTACACACACATCCCTCATTGTTATTACACTCTTCTTGTACTATACTCCTCACACGGCTTCGTTTCACTTGAACAAAGTGAAAAGGCTGCGGCTGCTACTACACTTCTGGCTCATTCCGCCAAAATTCGCATTTTGCACTTTTCCTTTCTTGGCAACTGACTGAGGAGTCTCATTGCTTCCTGTCTTTTTGGTGGACATTTATTCTTCGTCTATATATCTGTAGGATACTTTTCCAACTCCCATTTAATAGAAAATTGTGCCAGTTTTCCATCCACTAACAGATCTAGGTCAGTGTAGAAAGAAGGAATTCAATCGGTACGCTTCTGTATTGCACTCACTTCAGAAATTCCTTCCTGGTTTCTTCCTCATCTCCTCTCCAGTGCGGTACAAGCAACCTTATATATTGCATCAATTGCTCATTTTTTCTATCAAAACTTCTACTTTTATGCATTTCTCAGGGCGACTCAATGAGCTTGACTTCTCCGCAAAGGAGACGAATTCAATAAAGGATGCTTTGAAGAGATGCAAACGAGTTCACGCTTGCAAGGTAGTCTTACGGTATTACAACGACCTTGAATCTTCTTTGATCAAATCCAAAAGAGTTGTGTGTTGGATAGTGACCTTTGGGACTTCACGTCAAAACGTAGGAAGATGTTAATTAAGTTTAAAAATTAAGTAGTCACAGTTTTAGCTATTATGTAATTTACATCCCCATGTCACGTGGGCATTTAATGTACTCCTATAGTCCTTTTTGCTACCTATTTTCATTTCGTTAAGTGACGCTACTGACACCTTATTAATGTGTTGCATGCTTTATCTTGCTTATTACATGACTTTACATCAGTGACAAAAACGACTGTGTAGATTTGAACTTCATCGGAATAAAGTAGCAAGATACTACTTACATGTTAAATATTGGAACATGAATGTAGGGGACGACCAGCAGAATCAGGTTCCGAGGTCACGTAGATCGGTTTCACAGATAATCATGTGTTCTTTCCGTAGTAGCTACTGAATGTATTCTTAAAACGTAACTTATTATTAGGTAATATTATTTACATGGTAACCCACAGTAGGACCAATTTAAGGCAAAACAGAAGGAACACATTAATAAGTGCATATTCATGAAGTGCATTTAAATTCTTGATATCCTTCAGCTCCAGTGAAAATAATGTCCACCCATATCCTCATGGCTTCAGCTGAGGGTGCCACCAAATGAAAAACACGATTGTAGGTTTTCACACAGAAAGTTAGTTTGGGCGTAGGTGACTTCACAGATTGCAAATGGTCCACATAAACTTCCTCGATTGCCTATAGGATAAAAACGTCAAAGGTCTGTGTATGAGGTCGTGTCGAACAAATTGATTTACGTGAGTTACTTACATTGCACAAGAGAACCCATGTAACCAAACAGTATTACTAAGAAGTTCATTCAAAAAAAGAAATTTACTCCCTCGTCGATCCTGCCTATGTACCTAACACTTATTCCCGTTAGCTCTGTATATAAGTACATACCTAATAGTGTCCTCACCATTGTGTATATAAATTTCTAAAGAAAACTTGATTTCATATTTTATTTGCTGGCGTTCACCGAAAAAATAAAAGAACAAGCAAAAAGTACCTTCACAATTTCTTGTCCCACCTACCAGAAAAAACTCAATTTTTCCAATCTATAACTTGATTTTCACTCTTTCCCCCTCGAGATCCAACAAAAAGGTTTCTTTCTTCTTAAAACACTTTCCATCCAGGATGGAACAGCTATAGCTTTCAAAAGAAAACCTGTCTTGAAAGATACTAAAAGGGAAGGTCCAATTTCCTATTGCTCCGGAGGAGCAAAGGATAATAAAGAATATAACGTTTTGTACCTTCAACAAGCTAAAGTAATATTCTCCATATTCTCATATCTATCTTGGCGGAGATAATATCACGAAATGTGCATATGTATAAGGTAGGTTTTACGATCTGAAGTTTATCTCCCCACTTCCTTAAAACTATCATATATCCTCTAATTACATACAACGAAAACTGAATATAATACGTTTTATCGATATACCTAAATAAACAACGACACTGCTGTTGCATTAAGAACAATAAAAATATTTACACTGGGTTTACTTGTGCTCGCTTATCCACATAAGCATTCAAATAAATTCAGCAAAAATTCCCACTAGTAACTATAGTATACAATATATAAACTAACCTGGAAATGAATGCCACCCCTGGACTTCTTCTCCGTCTTGTCCAGATAATAGGATAAGGTCCGCGTCTCTCGATCAAAGACAAACCATCGTTTATTCCAATTGTGGAAACGACTCCCCAATTTCGAAAGGAATCCCCTCGCTGTCGTAGCGGTGACAATAACATGGGGACAAAGTTCCAGCTGGTGACCCGAGGACTCGATAAAGGATCTAAGATCAAATTGTTCCTCGTCCCCTCTAACCGGAAGGTAACGCGTCAAAGGACGATTCTGTGTACAATAGAGAATTAGCAATTACAATACAATATACATTGTCGATTTTGAAATTTCCGGGGAATTGTGATCTTACAGCTGGATAACGAATTTAGGGACTCCAATTTAACCATATCCCTTCATCTCCTCTCAACTTTTATCGTTCATTTATTGCTTTGTTCACTTGGGAGATACATATAGGTACTATATACTATGCTTTGTCTATGTGGGTTACAATCAAATTCAATAAGTTTCCTTAAATCAAGTTTGGAGAATGAATGATTCACAGTTGTGATGTTTTTGAAATATGAATCAGTGCCTTTGCTTACAGATTATCAAACATGAGAAACCATCCTTGCAGTTTTTCAACATTAACTGCCATATTTCAAAAAACAATCTAGGAATGCATTTTAAAATCGATGTTTGCAAGTGCTTGTTTGTATATGTGTGTACTATATGGCAATATCTATTAAAGTGGTTCTTAAGTGCTTAAACTAATAATCCTTCCTACGTCAAGCGCAGTATGATCAATTCTAAGAGCAATAGGGAAAATCAAGTTTAACCCCGACATTTCGGAATGTAATGATGGATACTAAAACCTTTTGGGTAGATAGTAAGTCTTCTTTATTTGATCACTGAACTGGAAAATGAGTCATTTCAGCGTATTATCTTTTTCCCGCATCTATTCCAAATACCAATAATTGACACACTAAGCTATAAAATATACACTCCTTCCTAAAAGTTATGTGTTTCCCGATATTCCGAGCGCATAACTGTACATCCGTACATACAACATTAAATTGTGCTCTGTGCTTTGACCTCCATTTAGCATGACAGAACTTGCGGTGTTATTCTCTCATTTTAATCCTACACACTACTGTACAATTATTATTTCTACGAAATGTCTTCACATTTCAAATAGACCCTCAACTACTCTGTATCTATAATCTAGATAACTCGTTCTTATCGTGATTGAGTCTACTTATATGCACTGAGCATTGCATACCTCCAAACCTACATTGTCTACATCGCTATCATTTTTGCTCCTTATTATTTCCCTCGTAGATAATTTTTTTATGTCAGAAATAAACGCACAAGTTTGAACTCTTGAAAAAAAAACCCGAACACATTCAGTAACGCTAAATGTCTTCTTCTCAACATAATTATACTATTCCTCATTTGCGTCATTGTGTAAATAAACGTAGGCATTTAGATTATTTGAATTTGGAGTCGTATGTACCAGTGCATAAATGAAATACTTTGAGTCGGACGAGAATAGTACACCTATTAATAATGATACCGCAATGACACACACGTAAAAAAGAAGATGCCAACAGCTATTTACCAGGTACAATTTATACAAACAATCATTCTATAATGTGCGATATAGGAGTAGTGTGGGCATGCTGTGCAGACCTATAGTATACTAAATACAGGAGGAAAAGCTCATCTACTTCGTCTCTGAAAATTTACGAGATGGTAAAAGTAGCAAGAATTAAGGCAGCTGACAGGCGGTTGTATGACTGCCAAACGCAGAAATTATGAGGCAACTGTGTTTCGGAAAACCTGACCGAGACAAGGAAAATGCTCATGGGAATTTCGCACGTTTAGTCTCACTTAGACTTGTTATCAAAGAGCTACATTTTTACATCCCTTCCAGCGCTACTTTCAATTATCATGAAGTACTCCTTCAATAATAAAAAGTTAATGGAAAAAGATAATACTCAAATCGTATTGTGAAAACGTACCCACTGCATCAATGAACCCAATAAATGTCATCAAAAGGATCTTTCCGTTTTATCTACTGATTTAAAAATGCAAAATTGTTGAAACTAAAAACAAAAGATAATAAATAATCCCCAGCACTTCTTCACTGAATAAATGCCGACTAGTATGGAGATACATACTTCAAATCCTAATTTTAACTTTTCATTACTACAAGTGCAAAATCATCAAATCATGTGTGCTTGAAGCATTTCTTCCACGAAGTGTCTGTTGATATGAGACGCGTCAGCGATAATGCAATAGAGTAACAATATATATTTAGAACATGAAAGGAATTTTAATTCTTTCAATATATGGCTCCTGTCAATTTACTTCTCAAATACACTGTATTTTACTTGTAGACAAGTCGCTTCATCGTCACGGCAAACTAAAACACATATTGTGCATATGGTTACTATGTGTAGAGATTCGGGAAAGAAAAGTGGTGACACAATGGGAGCAAATGTGAGCAAGCATGCAAAAATTCCTCGATTGCGAATTTCAGCATATCGCTCATTGTACGAATATTTTCCCAAAGTAAACACATAAGGTGTTTGCTTTCGTATCACCAGCATTACCCTTGCTGACGGACAACATCACATCGCAAAAACGAACATGATAAAAACAAGAATAACAACATTTATGTACGTCTGCATTCTTTAACCTACGTAAAGTTGAACAAGCATCAAGATACGTTGCATTAAACACAGGAATTACTCTGTTGTAAACAAGGTTTTCAACAAACCTTCAATACCTAAAAAACATAATAGATACTCAAATTCTTTCCAAGTTTGCATACCACAATAATACCCGTCATTACATATAAAATGAGTAATTCACACAGTGACAAACTAAAGTTTTTACGACAAACTTAGCTAGTATGTAACGTTGCTTTGGAAGATCACTCATGTTACAGAAAGTATGTATGAGTGTAGTCGTCCTCAAGTAAAATATCTGTAGATATAAGTGTATAGCCACCTTCAAGGAAACTACTAGAATAGACTTCGGATAATAGGGAGATACGGTTGAGAAAACCATACAATTTAGAACATCAAGATAACCAAAAAAACGTACCTGAGCTCGATGCTTTTCTCTCATGGTCACAAGACTAGATCCGTTGTCATATGCTGAGCCATCCGACATAGGCCGAGTCTCTTCAAAAGCCTGTGACATGTCTCTCTGCTTCTGCCGCATCTGCAATTGACAAATCCAATTGAGTTGCTTTCGTTTCTCATCCAATCATCCTTACATCGAATTCGTATCTTCTCAGTCAGCATGCATATGTAATTTAAGTTTCATAAACTCGAATGTAAACTTGTATCTTATAACTTATTCTCTACTATACAAGATATACTACACAATGCTATATATTTATACATACCTACATACACAATACAATGCAAATGTACCAACTTTACCCACTCAATATAATTCTAAGCAAGATGGGGTAACTGCAATAAGAACCGTTGACATGACGACAACCAACTGCCACCAATTCTCTTCCCAAAGCCTTCATCATAAGCAAAATTTGCCCACTTTAAAATCTACACTGGCATCATAACCCTTATTCCTTCCGTTTGTTTGTAAGTCGGTGGAGGACTCGCGTACTATATAGTAGTATAGTTTTGCACATACGACTCAATAAAGCATGTTGTGCTTGCTTACGTACATACGTTCTGTAATAGGATATAAAACCGACAAAGTATATAAACGCACTACAACTTCCCTTTTGTTACACACTTTCAATCACACTGAAAAACTTCTTCGTCAAAAGCCCTGTTAACAAAATCTTGCAAGACAAACCTATTTTTCCATCTTTCGCTACCGAATGTCAACAATTTTTCATCTGAGATCTGCTCTCATTCAAAAAACCTACAGTAAAAACGTTTGTCTTCCTGTTACTTTTCATACTAAAGGAAGGAGTGAGATTCTGCTATGTACATATATAAATATACAACTATGTATGTATATACATGAAATTCTAGATTCTTGCACATCAAGCGGAAGAGTAACAAGCGACGGTTCCACAAAGAGACAGTGCCGCATGAAATTTGACAGATTAGGAATCCCATTATAACGCTTTATTTCCAAGACAGCAGATTTTATCACTTTACTACAAGTATACAGAGTCCATTCGGAATATCATGCTAGTGTATTATTCTATCAATCTTCAACGACATATACGCTGGCATTATACTAGTTGTTATGGTAAACGTGGAGCTGAATCTAGCAAGCACATTGCAATCCGTGCAACAAGGTTGGAGGAAAGGCGTGTATACGATGAAGAATGTCGTCAATTTAAATCCATCTCCTGCATATGTTAAAACTGTTTGTAAATGCTAAATTGTATTTACATTGAAGGAGACCAAAATGTACGGGCTGAATTGGAGCGGGCGGCAGGGTAACTGTGCATCTTCAATTTTTCTCGGTTGATTTATATTCAACTGTTATATCATGTACATTACTATATATAACGACATAACAAAACTGGAGCAATGACAGACTAGGACACGCATCGAAATATTCAAAAAATCACCCAAGACTGCAAGCTTCCTTGATCTTATATACTGGGAAAATACAGGTTACCATCTAAAATTTCAACAGGAGGAATTTTACATACTTCCTTACTATACGACAAGTATTCTCAAGTCTCTCTCCTTCACTATCACCAACTTTCAAAAACAAAATGCTTGTGTTCTTGAACTGCCTATATTTTATTGTAGTTTCATGTATAAAATCCATGCACGCGAATACGTTAGATTTTCGTCTTGTTGAAAAAAAGTTTTCAGTAAGAATTCAATCTCAAACGCTGTTACCTTCTATATTAACCTATCGTGCCCGCCTTTTCCCACTTCCATCTCCTATTCCAGAGTAAACAAAGATTCACACAACCTCGAAATGAATTGAGTAGCTTTTGTGAAATTGTCAGCACACAGTGTACCCCATGTCCTTACACATATATGTATGTACAAATGTGAGCATTATAGAATTTCACAAGTTTACAGTTCATCTCCCCAGGGTTCAATCAAAAGTTTCATTTCTGCTCTTCATAGGTTTCCCTGATTGCCCGAAAGGTCCAAGTACGCCATACACGTACTATATACCTTCTCTATACACTGTTACTATATAACCAGCTCGAGCTAAGCTTTCATATGATATATGTTAAGTGTACTTGACAATAAGAATATGAGGGAATAGTTTACACTGAAGGATGTTGGATACTACCTTATAGTTATACAGGGTATTCAACCTAATCAAAATCTGGAACTTAAACGCTTTGTTTGATTTTGAAAGTAAAACTAAAATTCGCAACTATACACACTAGTGTAGTAGCACACATGGCTGGACGAATTTCTAAGCTAGTGTTATCCACCAGGTATATAAACATATGTAGACATATATAATCATGCATTATACAAAATACGTAATACACACACACCACGACATTAGGTTGAAGTGGGTTGATAGGAGCAGAAAGAGAGGAAAGGAGTAAGCGGCTGTGAGTGGGAGAAAGAGGTAAAATGCAAACAAAAAACTTTGTCACTGTCACAGTTTCATGTATCTAAGTATCTATATGTAGATACTTGAACATTTTAGATGCATAGACGTACATACATGCAGCCATAATATCCACCTGTATAAGACTAGTACCCGAAGGGCTCTAAACGTAGTGAGACACGAATGTGGGAAAGAATTCGCAATTTTCGTGTCACAATTTTCAGATTCTTCCACGTTTAGAAATGCAAACAAAATGTAAAGGAACAAAAAGTAACTGCAACGATGATGGTAGCAATGGTAATCAGGACTAACTCAAACAGTTTCAAGACTTGCCATTACGTAAAGCTTCTATTCTACAGTATAAAAAATGAGGGAGACACTATGACATGTGGTGCTATAATATCCGGATTCGACAACCATCCACCCGAACACGAGCGGATGTAAGACTATACCAAAAAATATACAGCAAAAACTGTTGATACTGTACTTCCATGTTTGTCTACATTTAGGGCTACCAATATATTCCATCCATACAAGTAGGTAGAAACGTGGAGAAAATGTTTGCAACTTAGGATTATCACACCTAAAAATGATAAAATCAGCGCTTATGTTTTCCACAAGGGAAAACTACATACGTGTCAAACAAAGGTTCACGGCTAGAAAGCACGATCCAATTTCTCTGTATCTCGCCCTTCGTTTCCTCAGAGTATCTCATCGTACACTTTGCCTACATCTATACAAGTAATGTGTGACCCACTTGTGCCGCTGACAAAATCGTTTCTTCCACATGAAATTCAAATGCGTACCTTTCCGAATACTCAGTACAACACGATATGTATCTACAAAATGTGGAAAGTCAAGCAACATGAAAAAAGAAAAGTTTCGTAAGTTACCCAATACTAACGATAAGTATTATGCACATGAAATGTTTGCTTTCAATGTAACCTCCAGCTCATCTGAAAGAGATAACATCTGCACTGATTGCAATCGCCAGGCGTGAGCAACAGAAATTTACATAAAAGCTATGCTTACTTTAACCTCCCATCTTTTTCACCTTCGTTAAGGAAGTGTAACACGTGAAGCAGTAAAGATTTATTCTTACTTCAACATAACTACATGTGTACAATAGAGAAACTAAAAGTTCTTCTTTCACATTTTTTAAAATTGCAGTTGCCTAAACAAACACTAAAACTCCAGCGAGTCTGGATAGCATGGCAAGCACAGCTACAGCACCATGTCATTATTATGAAAAGTCGTGGTATGTGTTCATTCAAAATGTAGCCAATGGAATTTCTTCACACATAAAAATAACAAAAAAGTGGGATTTCTATCCAAGTTATATCATGCGTGTAATATGTACATTTTATAAGATATCAACATGGGTTAAAAGTTACATAGAAATGCACAAAGTCAGACGTCAGCCTAGCCAAGATGTTCCAGCTGTGACTTTACTGTTCCAGGAGGACAAAACCCTAACGAACATTCGTGATCTCATTTAAGTAAAATTACACAGCTACAACCAATCGTCATTGGAATGCAGTGCAGGTCTCTTTAATACAATTTGTTCTCCATAATCCTGCTCAAGCGAGATGCTGTAATGCTCCACTCCAAGATGTAATGCACTACCGAGAGTAATTGTGAACAATGAGGATAGGAATTAGCCGACCTACATTCAAATGGTCCCCGGAACAAGACCCGAATCATGATTACACTTCCCAAGCAGACTCCACGGATATTGCAACTGGAAGGGCCTAGTGATCCCAGCTCTACGAAACATAATTATGTGAGCACAAGCGAACGGATATAAAAATCCACGTCAGAAAGTAAGCATCCAGTGCAATTACAAAAAGAGCGTACAGCGTCAGTAACAATTACAAAAGAACATACAGTGTCCAGTAGGCCGATAAAGACCATTGCACCTGGACCTGACAACATGAGAATAAGATCTCAAGACAAATTCAAAGGACAATCACGAACTTACAATTCTAGTCCATGCGGTGGTCACGGGAAAAACATGAAGTGTAAACATTGTCATTGCCAATACGCTTCTATAGAGTGCGAGTATTCCTGATAACCATATAAATACGAATGCTCTCCGCCAGACATGTATAATATACAAGATGACATCATCTGGATACGTTTGATTTTCTCATGCTCTTACACACTCGTAACTACAGTACCACTGCTGAGTTTTCAAAGCGGTTCTAACGAATACAGTAATGATCACTCTCGATCACAGCAGCGAACGACGGAAGGAAAGTTAAGAGATCTACTGAGGGTTGGAAACAACGAAAACAGTGCAAGGGTCTTTTGAAATCAGCAAAGCACATACTTTCTAAGATACTATGGATTCCACAACTATAAGCTCCTTCCTGATTGCAAGTACATACGTAATAGTACTAATACTGCTGCTGGCGAAAATACTTATCCGAGATCCGGACAAGTCTTTGCATTACTAGAACTAGTATGTATACAACACCTTTAGAAAAAAAATACCTTTAGCTTACACCAGAAAATCTCCACACTGTATAAACTTATGTGCATGTCCGTACTTAGAAAGTTTCAAGCTCCTAGAGTCTCACGCTTTCGTAAATCCAAAAACAAATCCAGGATCTAATAATGGATATACTCGTGGTTCCTCTTCTCTGTGATAGTTATAGGGAGCTTTTAAAAAAGTCTCCAAACTCTTCCATCGACGTTCCCTTTGCACTGTCTCCAAACTAAAATATATGAGCTCAGTGGCACTACACATCAAGCAACGAGATTGGGTCAACTCTATCCAACTTATCTTGATCGGGATAATAAACATGCCAAATCCCAAGCGCCTTTCTACTTTCATATGTATTTGCACACAATGTACAACGCTATTGTAATAAGAAACATTATTTGAGGTAGCTGACTTTTTTCGTGAACTTAAAATTATTTTCTATGACTTATAACATATAGTAAATTTAAAAAAACACCCATGACTTAAGTTGGATCAACTAGTACTATTAAAAAATATAAGTTTAGGTATTGCATAGTATAAGCTTAAAAACCTTGATGCTACATTAAAAAAAATTAATAAATTATAAAACTACAAAAATAGTTTTAACATTGATACGGTTCTAACAAGATGTTGAAGGTATAACTAATGCTCTTCAATAAGATAATGTTCCTTTAATAATGTCTTTACTACATGCGTTGAAATAAAACAATAATAACGGCTGAAACCAATGAGTACACACGACTTGAAATTGAATTTGAAGTATATACCTTACATATAAGGAAATGCTTGTGTCTGCAAGAAACTTGCCATAAATTGTAAAAGAAAAAAAGGACATGGGAAAACAAGGGACAGAAAAAATAAAGCTCTAGTATGGAAAGGCTCTAATATCTATATTACAGGACAGTATTTTCTGCATTCAAGTCATAAACGTGTTTTTCACGTAGCAATCTAAGTGTTCTCGTTGAATCCATGCGGGAATATAAATAGGACAGCGTTCAATTCTTCTAAATTGAATTCTCACCGCAGTGGAACAAATAAGTGCACACGAATGTACCCACTGAACTACTTTCTCCTGCTTCTCCGCACATTCTCATAGTTTCCTTCAGAATAACAATAAAATCTCGGTCTATAAGTACGCACATTTCAAACCTTTCACAACCCCTATTTTACATATTTACAGAGAACAAGCCTACAACTTTTTTTGTTTAAAACCGTTGCTCATTATTTAAATTTTAACACCCCATTTCTACACATGCATGACTTTGAATGCCATCGAACCTTCAATGCCACCCAAAACTATGAAATTAAAAGGAACAAGTAACTTTTTGTAGCATCTAGGCAGACCTTCTCTGTTGCTATAAATAGATAGGTATAAACTACAACTACAAGTAGCGACATTTAGCGATATTTAGAAACATAAAACTGTGAATTGGTAATTGGCTACTTGAGGTTTCCTCCAATTTTATGAATATTTTTTGGGTGAAAGATGTTTGGAGCATATATGTGGATACATAGTTCTACTGTTCACAGTTGCCATTTGGAACCGAAACAATATCAACAAGAACCCTGAAGTCGAGTATTTCCTATTACTGTTTGCATATATTACATATATAGTTCCAATGAAAAATCACCACTTTTTACTATTACATTTTCCTTGGCATTAGGGCTGTCACTAGTGATTATCTAGAGATATGCTACTAAACTATACACTCGTGACGCAAGTATCGTAAAAATATTATTACAATTTCATATGAGCCTTTCTGTATCGCAATCGGGATCTTCTGTATCTACTTACACTTGTGAGTTACGCAGGAATTTTTCAGAATTTTTCGTCGCAGTACAAATTTTAAACAATCTCATATGATGTATCAAATACTTGGATGGCAGATAAAAAATTACTTGTAACTTACAACGATTTCAGCATTTAAGACCGACAGACTTGCAATTATTCGCATTGAACCTATGAACGAGATATGTGGCTCATAAAGACATACATGTGCACATGAAGTTCGTAATGATTGCTATGTTCACCATGTTAATGATCACAGAATGGTAAACACTACCGTTCGTAATGTAAGACAAAAGGAAATTAAGCCAACTCACAGTAGATAAGCAGTGCCAATAAACGCAGGACAATTCGAAAGAAGCTACCATAAGGTCCTGACATTTATCATCACGCCTTTAACTTTATCTGACTAATTTATTCAGCGTTCTTATTGTGTCCCAAAGTACCAGATTATGCCGAATCACATATTGTAGTACAAAAATATATTAAGTATCAGACATATCGGACGAATGCACTGAACCCTCACGAAGGTATCAAGCAGCAATGAAACAGCCAAACCTTATTATACATATTCAGCCTGTTATATATTACTTCCTTTAGTGTAACATGCTCGACTAATTTTAGTGCATAATCATTCAGTGTATCTATCAACGGAAGCTATTTCCAATTTTAAATAAAGTTATTGTCATGTACACACATATATCACCAATAAGCAATATATAAACTGTAGTAGATATAATAAAGAAAATGATAATATGACCACGGTGACTCTATGTATGTAATTCTATGTAAGTGGATACAGTTAAAGTACAGCAGTGTGGAATAATTTTTGGAGAAATTATTACGTCCATAAATTTAAAGTAAATAAACTTCCCACCCACGGTGCTGTGCCGATTCAGAATATAATCTCCCTCCATTAAACTAATCCTGGTTGTAATGTCACGCACATTATACACTTAAAGGATACCAGGCAAAACAGAGACAGTGAAATCCATTATACTATATTCACGTGCCATTGAAACTACGACTATAGTTTCTGTTACCCGTGTTTACTACTGTGATTTGTGTCTCTAAAGGAAATATAACACAATAGAAATCTCGTCTATAAAGTGTAGGATGTAATTATACATTAGAAGCGTTCATTCATTTACAAGCCTAAAAGTTACAGTTTTCAATTCATACAATATATAAGTATAGTTGAACTACAACAAGATACAGTAAAAGAGTCAGAAGGGACGAGACAAAAAGTGAGAGATAGGTGGAGAGAAAATTGCAAGTCGTAAAACATGCAAAACATGACAATTTATAATTCGCTAATCTCCCTTCCCTTATCTCATTTATTGCCAACATATGTGTATCTACATGTAATCGAGGGATTGCAATGACACACAAAGTATTTCAACCAGAGTAATAATTACGTTGCTTTCTATAGACCGAACCATCATAGAGGATGTAGGCGAGATTCATTGTAAACGAAGCATGTATTTTGCACTAGTTTCTTCCGCCAGACCATCAAACATAAATAGTATTGTATTGCACTATTAGTGTTTTTACAACTGTTGTTGCCTTTAACAGGCGCAGGGGGGAAAACAAAATCCGTGTGGTAACAAAACCATGCCGTCTGTAAGAACACCCAGTGTTTTTTGAATGTTGTTCTCATTTCAAATCACCAAACAACTGGTGCCATAGCATCATTTCCAACACCGACACACAAGCATCAACTAAGTTCAACTGAGTTTGTCAAGTATCCCGATGATAGGTTCATTCCATCGACCCAGAATTTCCTGGTGTTTATTTATATGAAAATAACACACCTCAAGTGTTAGAGAGTAAGTGGAGGATAGACATAGAAGTAAGTAATTTAATCAACTAACTTACTATTACACCACTAAATATTAAATATGCACCTATAGTATAATCACTTGTCCATATGTGAACTTGTGAACACGTAAAAAGTTCGATTTCCCAAATGTCATCAAATTTCAAAGCCCAATGTCTTTGTACGCCAACCAACCTCAGAGAAATACGTTAGATGGTCGGGAGAAAAGCAACATTTCCTACGAGACAATTACTCCCTTAGCGTACTCTATGTACACCAGGATGATAAAAACTGGTGTATGTATATTTGATACAAGTATGCAGTTGGTAGATCTGAAATGGCATGGTATAATCCGACTTGTGTGTTTACATTGGTATCACCACTAACGGCCAGAAAAACAAGGCAAGTCAGGCCAGGCGTTTTAATGCAAAAACTTTCCTGGGGTACTAAAGGTCTAAATAGGAGGAGAGGACAAAGATGCCCATCTACGCACTCATCACGGAGGTTCAGATTGCAACCCAGGGAATCTAAATTTCTATAAAACATGAAAGTATATCTTACGTAATGTAACTTGAACGTGTGTAGTCACGGCAAAAAAGACACCCAGTATTATCTCGCACCATAAAACCAACACACAAGTATAAACTGAAAAACATCCAGCTAATAGAGTAGACTACCATCCAAAACTACTTGAGAAGTGTGAGGATGTCCGACGACGACACACAACTTTCAAAAGTTCAGAGAGACAAGAGTAACATCGTAGAAAGGCACCCAAGGGTCACTTAAAATCTCTCTTCCATCCATCTAAACATGCTACTCCCGTGCACAGGGTGTTAGAAATTGCGAGGGAGAGGACCGAAACACACTGTCCACCATTAACTCCCTTGTAATACAGGAAACTTCCCTAACCTACCGCATATTACACCTACAATTCCGTGTACAGCGACCTACCCATCCCCAGCAAATTTCTGTATTTTGCACAAGATAAGATTATTAATTTTCTTCTCCTTGAAATTGTTACGATGAAATACTCTCAGCAAATTGGTTTCTTAACTATAAGCAAGTTATAGTGATTTCAGCTTAAACATCTTCATTTAAAAACCACATGACAAAAATCCAACACCACGGTAAATACAACTTTCATTCTATCCTGACTACACCAAACATATGCACAAAAAGAAGATACCATGCACAAAATCAATTCTCAACGAAAAATTTATCCCGTCAATATTTCTCCTGTCACCCAAAAAGCGTGAAATCAATTTGTTACGCAATTTCCCCGACATATGTTAGGGAACATGCTTAAGAATGGAATCCAAGCAATGCAGCAACATATGACTTTTGAAATACTGTTTATTTATTTAAGAAACGTTTTTCCTCTCACGAGCCATTTCATGTGACCCAAGTAGTTGGTCGAGGTACACAGGAACAGTACCAATGATTCATGTTTTCCTGTTCACATTTTACTTGCTTATATTCTTCAACTTTTCTCGGAGAATTTTTGACATATGTAACACCCTCATCCTCAACAGTACAAAGTTTATGTAGTATCCTACGTATATAAGCTCATGGTGAAAATATTTTTCCGGTTAAAATTAATTCCTATCTGTCCTCACTTAACCCTTAAATTTTTTAAGCTACACTTCAAATTTGCATGTAAATTTATTACTTCCTGTAGACGAATTTATGAACTCTACAAAGTGTACATATCTGCGAAAAACGTCAAAACTAGTATAAAATAATAAAAAGTACACAATAATCCATGAGGGGCTATGGTCTTGGGACTTTGTACAGATCTAAGATTAGTACAGAACCGGAAAATGAAACAGCAATTATTGTAGCTGTAAAACCGTGCAGCCGGTAATGTAAATTTAGATACGTTTATGTAAAAGTAACTCATGAAATTCATGTGTACAGATATAATTAAACTCCAGTGCCAGTCTGTCAAACAGAGCATCATTTGCATATCCACAGTATCTATATTTACAAAAATTAAAACTTGAAACCCTTTAAGAAATTTTAATATACAGATAGACAGTTGATAATATGTACACTCTTTACATGTCCAAAACACCTGCTTAAACCCATAAGTAAAATACTCTATACTTACATATAAGTATAGATACAGTATTTGTTACAAGACAGCCGTTTTCCCATACAAAAACTAGTGTCTTAAGTGTTCCAGTATAAAAATTATCTAACGTTTTATATAGTCTAGTCTACTTTTATCCTTAATGCTTTGAAACTTTTCTCCTAAAAATACGCACAGGTACAAAAACATTTTGCTTGCGAAATATGAACTTCGTCTATCGTGCAAAAACCTTTTTAACCGAGTCGCCTAAGAAGAAATCGGTGTAACTTGCCAAGTAAATCCACTCATAAATAAATGTATAATTTATTTCGCTACGTTAAATAGCTTTGAAGAAGCTGCAGGTCGTCAGATACATATGGTATTACATACGATCAGAGATAAGCCCAAAGTAACAGCCCGGAGATTTGTGGACTCACATAAAGTCCACGTATGTTGCACAAGTTTCAATAGGGAGTCCGTTCGGGGCGGGACGTATGTATAAGTACTCACATGTACACAAGTCGTCTGTGTATGTTTTGTAAGCAGCCATAATCTTACTGAATGTACGAAAATGTCTACATGGCAAATAGCGTTGCAACCTTAATACTCCGAACACTCATATTTATTGCTTTATATACTTATACATGGACAACATCAACTTCTTATAATTGTATGTACACATCTTGACTTCCAAAAATCATTAGGTTCACCAAGCTCTTCAAACTAGTACTTCATCGTGGTGCATGCAACCATTTCTGTCATGGTAATCCATATCGTAGCCAGAATAAACAAACCTAACGGACCATTAAAGCTCACTTCCTTTTTCATGAAAGGCTCAATAAAGTCTGGAGTGAGAAGAAAGGTTGATTCATAAATAAAAGAGAAAATCAATCAGATAAGATATTATCTTTCACCATTAATTTTTCGGCCTGATATATATACGCAAGGCCTTGGTAGAGACAGACTTTAAAAATGCATGTCGCTTCAACAGAGTACTCAAACCCCTTCGGGTCAACATACTGTACTTATTTTCATTGATAATGACTATACCTACACACACATGTAGCTATAGTATGGTGGCTATACAATCCACCTTACAACAAAGAACAGCGCCAGAACGTCGTACAAAGACGAAAATACAAGACTATACACGCGTAAATGCTAATAAAACACGCCATAAAATTACAATAATTAAAACCCTCTCCATGTTTCCACTACACTTCAGACTTTATGCACTAATTATAATGACCGCCGGCAATTAATCTCAACACCACGTCCTCATGCATAATATTCACTTAAAGCTCCACCGCTTTACAACCTTTTTCATTAATAAGTCAGCAACTGTGAGAGTGCACTTTCCTGTTATTTAAATTGATTTAGTTGTCCGTTCTGTGTTTACAATACTGCATACAGGCATGCAAGCTATTTTCAAATGACGACCACTCCAAGTTGTCGTTTCAACCCTTTTACTACAAAGTGCAGTCCCATAATTTACTTTCATTCAGTGTACGTGTACAAGTTATATACTTTACTCTACTTCAAATACAAGCCATTACACATTATATTTTCTGAAAACTGCATTTCACAACCCCGAGTATTTCGTAAACAATGCCTTCGATTATTAATTTTAGATTGTGGTATCATAAAGAAGTTGAAAGTTCACATATGGATATGTATAGCTACACATACTAAACTGTAGAACAAAAAGGTTAAAACAGCGTAAGAAAAGACTTAAGGAATTAAATTACTTTAACTCTGCCGGCAGACGATGGTTTCCTTCCGCGGATAAAGTTCATCCACACCAATGACATGATGATGGAAATATATTCTCAGTGGATCACCAGCATAAAATATACTTATATATTACACTGTCTTGATGATGCTCGTTTTTGCCCGAGCTGCTCCAAATAATTAAATGTTATATAGCACTATTGGATAAGTAGCACTCGTATGCAATACATACTAAAATTTGTATCTATATAATGTATGTATGCGCCGTTACAGTGTATTTTAGTGCTTGTAACTTCAAACGCCATTCATTTGCGCGTAACTTCGTAGTATACTAGTTACAGTGATATTCTTGATTTATTTGCACGACAAATTTGAAGGGATGTTAGAACTATCCAAATACTATTAAACCCGTGTCAATACACTCCACGAGTCTTGTACTTGTCAATAAAGGCAATTAGTGAGAACGGCGGTTCCGGCGATGAGTGATTGATTATCAACTCCTTGTCGTAAAGCGATGTAACTGTAGAGTCACTTTGTTTCGTTATATTGACAAACTAATAAGAACATATGTATTGTCGTCATAAAACATGGACATAAGTCGCAAGTTTTACAGTAATTATACTCTTTAGACATAAGCTACTAGAACAGAAACATGCACGATTATCGAGTAATAACAGGGAAAGACGTATAGTGAGTGAACGAAAATATTTTGTAAATATACGATGCCCAGACAATCCACAAGAGTAAAATGGCGTATAAGGTACAATAGTGTCCAGTACAGTTAATCTTTTCGCAGAGCAAAAATAGTGCTTGTCTTCTTATTTCTAACAACAACAGTACGAGCACAAGTTAGTTCTTTGCGTTTGTTCTTTGGCTTTTTCACAACCATTATATGAATTGAAAATAGGAGAAGGAAGTGCGGAGCAGCCTCCGGAGCGATGTTGATTAACGATCACTGGATGAATAACCCTACTAAGCATTATGGAGCGTATGAATTGCAAAAGACGATAGAAGTGAGAGGAAGGGCAAACAACAATGGATAAAAATTAATTGTCAACTGAACAATATAAGCTAATATGCACACACGAAGTAAATGCTGGCACTGTGACTCTAAAATATTTCTAGTGAGTTATATTCTGTAAAACATGTAATTAAGTATTTCCAAGGTTTGGAGTAAGTTAACTGGAAATTTTTAATGACACCATTATATAGTATATATTTACATATTTATAAACCAAATTTGAAACAAAACTCCTTCCTTCCTTTCCGTGTTTCAACCGAAACATAAAACTCTTTACTTGTTGTATTCCATTTTTCACCCGAATTCACCTCAACATTCTTCTTCTGTATAACCGACAACGTCCCTAATGAAATTGTGTGTGAACTTGTAGATGACTACAATAAAAAACTTTTTCTTGCTTGATTCCAAAACCCTGTATACTACAGCTTGCAACGAACTTAAAAATCAACCGCACGTTTCTACAACAGCACACAACAAATAGTTCTAGAATTGCCAGGAAACTTTAATTCAAGAAGCCACATTACCCCACACACTTTTACAAGTGGATCTTGCTCACGATCCTACCGTGTAGTGTTGGATATGCAAGCAAACTCTGATGATGAAGGTGAAACAAACAGGAAGGATACTTTTAGCTCAGCCATAAAACATGTGCGTCGGCACTTGACAAGTGAACATGAAACGCACCCAGAAGAAATGAATTGGTTATAACCACAACAACACGAAGAAGCAGTGACGAAGAAGAAGACGAAATGAATCTTAGCAGCAAACCCAGCCTCTCTGTTTATCTGTATATACAAGAACCTTCTTCATTAGGAACACTCTCTCTATAAATACAATGTGCAGCCAAAGAAGAGACCAACCTTTAAAATATGTACATACATAAGCCGCACTTAATAAAAGCTGTAGATACACGCATATCCAGAGAAATTTTAAAACAACCATCTACGATAAGCATAATACACTGTATGACAAAATCCCCGACTTTTTCAACGTGTTGGTAAATTATTATTAAATCTTAAACTACATGTTACCCTCTTTTATAGTTGTCAATATGCACTTATGGGTATTCACTGAAAGTTCGAAATAACTCGGAACACGAATATAACAGCAAACATAGTCACTCTCGGTAACCTTCAAGCTAATAGGAATTCGCTATTAACTTTACACAGTACAGCAAACATGCATTATATAAGTATCTATAGTGTCTGTACAATACATACCGTCATGTACCAATGCAATATCACCATAGAGAATATTAAATATCCCCACGCGATATTTCCAGAGTTTTACCAGTCTTAATGAAGCACATAGCCAAAACACTGCCGCAGTGAATTTGCAATCCTTGGTGGTTCTTGCCAAGAAAAAAGGTATTGTACACCCGCTAAAGCGTAGTACAGTCGAATTACCTTCAAAACTCTAAAAATTCGATAATATGCTATAAGGTTTTTCTAAATCTCCAGAAAACTGTCTAACCTTAATTGGGTAATAACTAATTCGGTATTAACAACAAAACTTTTGTGCTATACTTGAATCCTTCTAAAGTAAAATAAATTTCTGCTTAGAAATGATTATATATGCTATTTCAATTTTTTTAAAGCTGTAGATGATATAAGTAAACAATTTATATATTCCGGTAGGACCAGACGGCGATGTACACAACGAATGAAATCCCAATATGTGACAGCTAGTAATTACAAGTGTGAACAACCGGAACACGGTTCAAGTTTAAGCTAAAATGACTTCCCTCAAGAAATGGCTCGTAAATCCTCCACTACAAAACTCTGTATTTTTCAATAGCTAAAGCTGATACTTTTGCCGGCATTTCACAAATACGGTGGCTTATATTTAATAATTTATTTAAAATACTGTAATATGGGGCTGGGCATGTTCAACAAGCAATCAACATAGTGACGTACCATGTTTTGCAGTGCAACAACAACATCGGTACATATGTTTCATATAAAAATATTTTCCACATGTGTGCTTCCCAAGTCTGAACAAGCCGCTTCTTCACACATACTCATGTGCTACTGTACACTATTTCAGTATACTTATTACATTTTCAACGGAATCCTACACACTTACAATTCTTTACACATTCTTACACATATTTCCCAACTGATTCTTTGATACATATTTTAATAAAGAAATTTTAAGCCAACTTCTCGAGTACATCAAACAATTTTAAGGGAGGAAAAAATGCAATTTTATTACCACAACCAATTCCTTGACGGAGATCAAATCTAATGTATATGTATTCTCGTTCACCTCCCTAAAAGCAGGGAAAGCAGAATTTCGTAACCAATTTTTTCGCTTGGATTGATACATCTATCCGTATCTATTTTATAATGTGTATGTATACGTCTCTTCATCAACATGGAAAGAGTAGGAAAGATGGTAGGTGGTGGAAGCCGTCGGCGAGATTTTGAGTACGTATGTGTGTGTGGCAGCCACAAGGTAAGTTTTTCAAGTGCTCACACATCTCATCACATCTTACTGATCATTTTGGACAGCGAGGGAGGGTGAGAGAGTGAAATAGTGCGGGCTGAAGTGTATGAGAGAAAGAAAAGGAGAAAGACAGATACTGTAATGTAACGACCACGATGTACAACTTTACCATTCAACTCTTTTACCTGCTGCAAGGAGAGAGATATATGTACGGGATCAATTTATCTCGATTTTACTCCTCCACACCTACACCGCAAGTGTGTCTACTATGTGTACAACGGGTAGATAGCTAAAGGATGATATTGTACCGTGCTTTCCAAGTCCATTAAAAGTAAGAAGATAGCCAACTCTGGTAGCTGCAGGAGCTACTAAAACTAATGGTAATAGACTTTCCGCTACTGGCGTGATCCCAGGGACAAACTATGTCCACCTTTAACGAAAGCCAACACTACTGCAAACTTACCGAAAGTAGTATAGTCCATAGTAATCTTTACACCCTGTTATGTCCTAACCGAAAATATAGTGGAAGTGTATAGCTACATCGACAAGATAAAATCGGTGCAGACGAACAAGTCCGTCAATGTCCTTCCAACTCCAAACATACAACCAACATGATAGCAATTACGAGCCGGAGTTTAGGCAATTACAGGAAAATCTCATCAAAAACGTTAACTATCGACATCGTCCTGGGCATTTCCGAACACCCAAATGCTCTAACTGTCGAAACTCTTCGAGTATTAAATACTATCAAACAATATTTTTAACACAAATTAACTTTGTAGGAACAAACTGATAGACTTCCAAAATGTTACTCTCTTAATCCCTTATTCCAAACTTTGTAAAAAAGGAGAAAAATAGTGAGAAAAATGTCACGATCCCATGTTCCTTAAGATTCCGAAGTTATTATCTTTCTTTTATAAACACAAAAACATATCGACAATGTATCTTTGGCGTCAACGACAAGCCTGGGGAGGTTTGGATTCCGAATCCCCGTCAGGAATGCTGCTCCCAGTCACAGACGTGTGGGTGTTTCATATAATCTCTTATTGAGTATGTATTATTATTATAAATATGCTTCTATGTGAGTAAATATAGATTTCCTAAACTTACATACCTGTATACAATTCAATGCCACGGACAGGGTCATGGAGAAAGAAGACCATTTATGGGTTCTTTTGCCCCGAAATATATTGATTCGACTGTCCTTCCAATTCCTTCTCATAATGTCTACTTGACACTAGTGATAGCCTACAGAAAAGGGCCTTTTGTATAACTGCTTCCTACACAGTAGTTGTAATAATCCTGCGGATATTGGTATGTATACAAAACTCTCATCTCCATCAAGCAGGAAAATGTAATGAATCTAGCTAGAAAAACTTCGCTGCAGGAAATTATCCCTAAATCGAAAGCGTGATTGTGTTTCCCCATATGCACATACATAGCTTTATACATATATCTATCACATTGAACATACAATTGGGCTCCTCTCCTTCGGACAAACACAATCTCTCATCATTACACATAAACATCTTTAACGACTACCATCCGTAAGATCCGACGACACATTGGATGGACGTAGTCACAATGACCCCGACTCGTCCTCATACTCGTCTTGTACTATCATGCTACATGTAGATATATGTATAAGAGAGAAGTCATACGAATGTCAACTTTTTCCACATATTCAAGTATGTTTCAACAAAGTATACGAATCTAAAGCCCATATGCACTGTAAAGTAGTACGTATAAGTACTGCTCACTGCTAGAGTACTCTAGCTTCTTAGCTCGCACTTTCCCTTTACCTTTTCATTCCCTGACCATATAAATAAGTATTATACCTACTTTTGTAAAAACCTGAACTTCTTGAAACAGAGGAAGTCACAACGTATTGAACAGTCCGTCTAGCACTACTACATAGGAAATTCAATGCATCGCCCGTGAAAAATGTCTAAAATCCAATGATCCAATCCAACCTTATAACTAATTTATATACGTCGTACACTTACATTTTTCTTTTCATACTATAATTCCTCTATATCTATACGTGCATGTACACATTGGAAAATTAACCACCTTCCCTCTTTTTTGTGATACTATCTCTTCCTTTTTATCCAATCTCACCCTCCTATTCCATTAACTGCTGGTGAAGAACATTTTGAACGAGAACACTATCAATCCATAATATTACTCGATTTTCCCCTCCAGTCATACTCGATCTCTCGTTTATACTGTTCTGCAAATACGGTAGAGATTTGTCAAGCTCATGGAATTGCACAAATGACACATGAAACTTTCCGGTAAAACTGTCTTCATCATTTGTACGATGCTGATAAACATGTTCGTATAAAAACATTAGTAAAAACAGAATTCATACATAACGCAAATCAAAATCGAAAGAGAAATATGTCTATAATAATTTGAAATACTTAGCGTACTTAAATAAACTTTGATAGTTTTTATCTTTTCAGTAATCTACAAGGTATGAAAAATTGATACCAAATCATGATCAAAGTAAAGTTCTATATTATATGGTGTAAGTAAAGTTGTAAGTTTTATAAGATGGACATTCCAAAAAGCTACGATGCAAGATAACCAAGGAAAGAAAATTCTCCAAAAGAGTCTGCTGTTGACGACATTTACTTAATCCGCCTACTGTAGGTCCCTTCTACAAAATTTCGGATCTATTTCATGCTGGCCCTCTCAGAAATACATGTAGTAGTTATGACCAAACTACCACACAAGCACTTTTATGAGCGACCATAGAAGCTTACAGGATCTACTAGTTACATTTATAAGGATTGTACGCAAAACGAGATCTGCACGTAGGCAGCTGAAATGAAGCTTAATACATACATGGAGATTGCGGACAATGTACTACTACTACGAATGTACGTACTACTAGCTTTTCTGTCGTATGGTGTGCCTTCAACACTTTCGATAATAATAATATCATCTCCTTTATCTACACTACTGAACACTTACATTTCTTCCACTTTCTCCATGGACCCCAATTTATTCTTCTTACCTCCCATACATGTATGTCCCCTTCTACTGTACTATAGAGTATCTTCACTGCCCTGGGTATATGTAATGTGAAGCGTGTTACACACTTGTACAAACTTTGTAAGGATTATATAATTTTCTTCTTACACAGAAGAATTTCAGAACTCATGTTACAAGCGAAGGAGTCAGTTTGCAGCCACACATATAGTAATTCCCCTATATTTCATACTTACAAAAGAATTCTAACAACGAAGGCAGTTTAACATATCATTTCTCGCAATCTTGATAATATGACACCTTACCCCACCAAAGGGATGTTCATGTTCTGCAGACTTTTCTACATGCAACAAATACATATAAGCTTTGGGAATGCTTAGTTTATATAGCTATGCACAATAATATCTATAAGAAATGTAGACTTGTTCTATGTGCATGGGTGTCTCCTTGATGAAACGTAGTTGTGCACACGGAGATTCATTTGGAAGAAAGCGCTTCAATTTTAAACTTCGCATTAAACTTCCAGACAATCCCAGCTATATGCGTGTATGTACGATATACACAGATACATGAATATTGGAGAAAGGGTGAGAGAGTCGAGATAGCCAACTGAAAGCTAAAGAGAAGTTATTTCTAAAGAATTTCACTAGTGGTTCAACGAGAATTCTCTAATAAGGCGAGCGAACATATACTTATATAGTGTACTATGTGGGGTATCTAGTAGCCCCACATTGTTACACATGTACTCACAGGATAGCTAACTTGGCTAGAAGTTACAGCGCTAAGGACACAATTGCACAATGAATCTTTATTCATATAGATAACAGTACCATTTTCTGTGCTGGAACTCACGAGGCAGGGTTGAAGAAATGTTCCCAAGTAGGCGTACATAACCTTATAAATGGAACAGGATAGGATGAACAATTCAACACTAGAATTAGAATTACAGATATCTCAAAGTCTCTCTTCCTGGCTTCTTCCCCAAGACTCTCGTTGACACAAATCCTCAAATTTTTAACGGGAAATGGCAAAAGTCATGGAGATTACTAACAGCTAGACTTTAAATACAGATATGAACCTTCCCTTGTTATTTTGCTTCAATTCTACGAGTCTAGATAATACAAAGACATACATAATTGTTTTAACTGCGAAAACGATAATGGCTACACATCAACTTCTTGCTTATTATTTGCTTATAGGAAATGAGAGAGACAGAAGTAATAATTTCATTGGTTTGGTACCACTCTGGTATTTACCTTTCAGGTTCCGTAATGATTTTACTTATTTTTAAATTTAACAAAACTGTGTTAGAATATATTGTTTAATTCACTTTTACCTAATATTGAATGAATTATTATGAGTTCTGCCATACAAATAAATTGATCCCAAAAATGTTACAACTTTGGCGTCATTACACTGAAGACGAAACTCATAATTGCCAGTATCTACCTTTAGTAATATTAGGTCTTTAGCTAAACAGTACCGTTACGGTTTAAAGCATTAATAACAATCACTATTTACATGAGCAAACTTTTCCTCATTATATCATAACTGCATAGTGCAGGATTAAGCACAAATGGTCGGTGAACCAACTCCACATTGCAGCATTAAAACTTTGGTGTCTACCTACTTAACTTCTATCGGTCTGTTGACTCCCACTTTAAATTTTCAATTGCTACAAGTAATCACCCAAAAAATAATGCGTTGTTTGTCATACATAAAACTTCCTATATCATTCAGTAGGTAGTACAATCTAATATCGTTTTTTCGAATAAGCAATCACAACTTTTAAAAATTGATTACAGTAAAAGGCAGATCAAGACTTGCCACTCGTACTTATAATCTCTAAGCCCGAAGTTTTAGTTTTCTCCATAATTGTGTAAGTATAAGAACTTGTGAGAATTACCTATATTTCTGTATAACAAAACTACCGAACCGCCTTGCACTTTTAGAACTATAAAATATAAACAAATTCCTGTAGTATAACAATACGGAAAATAATACTGCACAACTAAAACAAACAAATTCATGTTCTTTGTATTACAAACCTCTGAAATTATGATTCATTACCCTCCGCTGAAGTGCTCAAGGGATTTAACTCCAAACAAAACTCCTCGTGGTGTATCCGTCAGGGATGTTGCGTATGTATAACTATAGATACTAGATAGATACAGTAAACATTTTCGGTACATCACTTTTAATAGGAATATCAATCAAAAAGATTTCAGTGAAAATAAGCAAATGCAACCATCGGCTAACATGATTAAACATACTTAAATTTATAACTTGCAATCCAACAGCTTAGTCATGAGCTTAAAGTGAGAAATATTGGTTGCATAATGCATTTATGTATTCGTATAACATGCGTCAATAAATAACACTGGCCAAGAGTCATAAATACAACAAACCTTTGTTACGGCAACATTTGATTAGAAACGACAACATCAGTATCATCAATAATTTAATAGTTTGGAATAGTTTTAGTTTGAAAGTTTTTAATTATTACTCATGGATTTGGAACACGCCTTAAAATCCTACAATTTCCTTATGCGGAAAAAAGTGGAAATATTAATAATTGTCCGAAATGCTTGAAAAATTAAGGAATTCTAATGTAGGGAACGACTTTCAGTATCTATACATTCCGAGTATGCACGTGCTTTGAACAAGGTATTTCCTAGCAAGAAATGTAAATTTAGGCGTTGTAGTTTTAATCAGAAAACGTGCAGTTATGGGACGGGGGAGACAGAATTACAAAAGGAATTCACCGGATTCCGTTTTATGAAGCCCTTGATTGAAAGTGAAGAATAAGCTAAATCTCTCTTAGGTAAAACTTACGTTTGACTGAGTACGTAATTGAATTTGCATATTTCATATATTTCTCGAATGTAAATTTCCATAATATGAAGAAGCAGACGACACAGAGAATCAAATACTGTGTAGTGGAAATAGTTGTAGTGATGAGTCACTCCATTCTTAATACGAGAAGGCGTAGACGTAACAAGGACTCAATTCCAGAGAGTCAGATGTAGATTCAACATGAGAGAGGCAGGGTATTGCTCCAACCAAGTATGGTAACATCCGGATGGAACAATCAACTTCTGTCGTAATCATAGCTTCCAGCCTATAAGCTCATTGACAATGCTTATATTCTAGAACTACTACAAATACCCACCGCATATCGGTCTCTCATCACCATCCTCGTCATCATCCACATTCATCCATTCCACTCAAAATCATGACATCTTCCAAAGAATGTGCATAATTATATGCAGAAAATAGTATACAAACGTTATATATCTCTCCATCCTGTTAATGTTATTTCTGATTCTGTAAGTTTAAAACTGCATATATATACATGCAATATGCATGCACCATATACTAAAGATATGTATCTTACTTTGGAATTGTGTAGTATTTTCTTTACCATACACACAAAATACCTTCGTCTGTATAATTTTGTTTGGGGTTATTAAAATAAGATATACTGTATACCTTTCGCTTTACAATTATTCCATTATTCTCTTGCTTGAAGGCAGATTTATCGTACTTCCTTAATTTCTCATATTCTAATTTTCCCCTGTCAAATCCTATGAAAACGTCACAAGGTAAAAGGTTGTGAAAGTACTAACAAGGCTCTTGAACGCGTTCTCCAACTACTCCAACTCTTCTTTGGTGTATGTTTGCAGCCAAGGTTGCTCTAATATAATTTTCATTAATGTCAACCAGCACTAGTGATCCTATAGTCAGTGATTTAGCCAAATAACTATTTTCAATAATATAGCACTTGAAACAAATACTGAAGGACTCTTGACTAAAGTATCTCTGTATGGCCGTTGTCTTTAAACCCCGGCAGCAAAGGCTTTGAACTTAAGCAAGAGGTGTGAATCGTCAATAGGGTATTAATATAATTACTTATGGCACAGAGGAGACAGAGAGCAAACTTGCCCACCAGTTCCCACAATCAGGTCGGAAAGACAGCAACTCTATTGTTCTGAAGTTCGCTTGTACTGGTAAGTAATGCTAACAATAATACACAGTTGATACATGTAATGTCATATCAAACATAGTTACCGTACATACTTTCCCTCGTTTACCTTAAGGCGAATCCTGGAAACCCACATGGTTGTTTGTATTTGTTCATGTCAGTGAGTGAAAAACGTTCTTCTCTGTTCATAAAGACCCTCTCTCTCCTCCATTCATACGAATATTAGCTAAAACATTGAATGTGACAGATGACTGGGTTGAGCTGTGACAATTTTGATGATTATTCACCACCACACATGTGACTTTTAGTACACTATCAAATGCAATAAAAGATACAATAGCGCTCTTCTCCCAAAGTTTATGTTCTATACACATAGATGAAGACATCAAAGGAGATTTGCATTAACGTTCTATTTCATAGTTTCAATACGAGTATAGGTTCGCCAACATTAATAGATATGTTCATAAGAATTTAAAATGCCGTACAGTATACAACTACGATACCAACCTAATTTACCTATATGGTTCAGTTCCACCCTGATGCATTTATCATTATGTCTTGCTCATCTCGAATATCTCTCTCATCTCTGGGATCTGTCTTTAATTTATAGACACATAAAACAGTTACAACGGCCGAGCTAACAAACATACGTTAGTAGTGTGTGTAATTTTATCGTTCAAAGTCTCTCAACTGTAATTTTGCGCTCAGGCAAGAAATGGCTTTAGTAGTGCAGAATCGGAACAGCAGTAAACATTATAATGACAGTACAAAAGGGTTCGGAAAAATGAGATAGGCATCAACCATCCGATATACATACATGCATAGTATCTCTATCCTTAATGTATTAGAGCACACAGGTGGATAGAAGATAGAACCTTATGGGGAACCAAGATAAAAGTCGAGAGACCCTTCGGAAAACTCTATTATAGGTATGTATAAAATCCTATGTAGAGCAAGAGTGCGACAGCTAAAGAGAGTAAAAAAAGAAAATCGAAAATAAATGCAATCGTATCTTATTCCCTTCCCAATTTCATTTTGATATTATTACTTCGACATAAATGGGAAAAAATACTGATGGCGTGGGAATTGAGAATTTCGAATTCGACAACAGTTACGAACAGCTAGGGGGCACATTCAATAAAGAAAAGGAAAAAAGGAGTTGACTCAACCTGAATGTTTCCACATTGCATTTCCAGCACTTGGCCACATTTCCTAAGCGTTTATTCGGTTATAAGCCATGTGGTTATATGTACTACTAAAAGAATAAGACCAATGAATTTTTTCAAAATTTTACCATAGCCCTTGTAGCGTTTTACGCGTAAACCCTTACAGATAGAAGAACCATTCAGCAAAGTCTAGCATTAGACTGGACGCTATGCGTTTGACACACTTGGCGCATAAAAGCAAATATTGTAAGTACGGAGTATGTGCTCATCTAGTACAATCTACTAATATTGAATATGGTGTTAATATTATATGCAGTGAAATTGCAATACATGATATACATATATTAGCACAAATTCAATGACTTCGCCATGAAAAAAATTGTGAAGCTAAAATTCAGGCAATATACTATATATAGATTATATTGACGCGGTGTATGAATAGACAAGAATATGACTTAAAACTGGAAATAAGTGGAAGGAAAATTTAAGTGAACGAATTCAATCCTTCGTATGAATGTGATTTATTAAATGACACACATTTCCAAACTATTGATTCAATTTTAACGGTTTAGAACACCTACACTTTATGTTACCGCACCCTCTCAAAGACTTTTGTAGTGTCTTAACAGCCGGGACAAAAGTGAATGAACAAACGCTACCGAATTACTTTTAATTACTACCTCCTGAATGATAATAAGCACACATTCAAGTTTATTATATCCACAAACAACAAAAGCACAATACAAGTCACAATTGTCATGTGACTGTACTTATAATTTTCCAGGTAAAGAAGTTTATGTTATTCAAATATTCATCAAGTTAAGTCAAGTTTAAAACTCCGCTTGATAATAAACAACTATCTCCGCCGAAAGAGTTCCAAATTCATTTTGAACCGAAACGCATTATTATAAATGCGAACCAATGGGTATATCAAATGTCTGTAAATGTTAAAAATACGCATGTTTAAAGTACGGACTTGAAAACATTTTGCAAGTAGTAAGTATAATAAGAGAGGAAAGGGCAACCGCCTCCTTAAATTTGCGTAAGCGCCAATTAATTTCACAGTAAATGAAAGACCAGCAGGTGCTCTCACGTCGAGTAATTACGAATCCGGAATATTACAATACGGATATAATTACATTTAGCGTTGTATTTAGCATTTATTACCACAGTCCCCAGATTCCCTTTATTCTCTGCATTTATTCCTGCAGGCGAAGCAAACTGAATTAAGTACGGATGGGACTACTAAATTTGAAATTCTTTAATTCCTATAGTGATAATCTCGAGCCCCAGTATAAAACAAATGAAATGCATATATGTGTCTAATTACTTAAACGACATAGTTCAAGAGCAAGCTTTCCGGTGACATTATTCTCTGCCTTTAGATTATAATTTGACCTCAAGACTACACAAGTTACAGTAAGTTGTACCTACGTTTCTCGTACTATGAAGTCAATTTGAAAATGTTTTTATTACTGATTAGACGACTGCGTCAAGAAATATGCAAATTGAAGACAGCCTCAAACGCTGAAACTAATCCTATCCTATGTTTAAGGAATACGTTTCTTTATTTGAAATAAAGAAAACGATACCAATGTACGTCGGTGTTGTTTTTAACGGTGAAACCCTTTGAAAAGCTCAGGCGCATGGCTTATTGCTATTTACAAACAACGGCTGGGAAGGGTATTTTTAACCAAATAATTCCAAAAATTTCCTAATTAGCAGATAATTGGTCTGAATGCTTCTTCTTAAAAAATCAAATATTTACGCTTCACAGCTCATTTCTGTGTGTGAATCAGATTACTAACAATACGCATTGATGATACATTTTTGACTCGCAGGCAGAGCATGGAACTATAAGTATACCTATGTAGTTACACACAACTGACTTACATAGAAGTATGTTTGACGTACAACTATAAAAACCCTAGCATAATAATGCACGACTTAATACTGACATAGACACCTTTTCATTATAATGTTTGATGCTGTAAAAGCAAGACAAAAGAAAAGCATGTTTAAACATAAGTTGGGCTAACCTGTTGACACATATCGAATGAGCTCGGACTCATACCGCCGTTTACATCCGCGCCGTTCATGTTGTTTATACTCATATCCGTGGTTGACAGTGATGGAGCTACGCTTTTATCCGTTGTATCATCACTGCTTCCGCTGTTTAAAAGAAATAGAGCAATATATAAGACATGTACAAGTACCAAAACATAGTAAATTTTATTGCTATATCATCAATAACCATTTTATAGTCGTGAAAACTTTTAGCCAGGAAACAATTCTCTAGACAACCGACCTCTTTGTGTTTTAACTGTGACACCATAACAGAACAATTTATGTACCTAAATATTGCCTGGTTGCTTCGTATTCAACACACTAAAACACAACACACTCAACATGCGTCGAAAACCATCAGGCAGTTTATTGTACTTATAGGTACCCGTAATCTTTTAAGATGTCTGATTGTAAACAATAAAATTCTAACAATCCATAAATAGTTTAACGGTATTCAAATTTGAATTGAATATTTATATAGTTCAAACCAAATGCTCAAATCAAAAGCCACAATATTAATAAATCAAAACCCGGAAGATCGCAATAACGGCTAAATTGTAAAGAAAACTTAAATTTCAATCCAAAAATTTGAATGAAGGTTAATTCTCTACCTTTACTAAGTTGAAATAGCTAGACAATTTTGAATCAGAAATCCTAATATATTTAAAAACAGTTTATACACTAAATTTTAACGGGCGGTAACGTTAAACAGACTGCACTAATTGAGGGGAAAAGGTTGCACGGCTGTCTTTCAAATAACTAGTAGATACACGAGATGGAAACATTCAAACCCTGACGCTGAATAACTTTTGCATTCCTAATCCATAATCAATGGCTTGAACTGAGTAAATATTTACTATACAAATGACTCTGATACCCATAACTTATCAATGTACGTAATCATAAATCGTATTATATACGAAATCAACTAAAAGATAGGCACGTCATAACATCAACCTAAACAAATATCCAGCTCTCACACCACACCAAATGGTTCTCTTTACTTTGACATGTATAGTGTCGAAGATAGGGAAATCGAATAAACACATCGACGCAACTATGCTTTACGTAATCAATTCTAAATCCGTCGTTCATGATCTGAATATTACTGACAATTCTGATATGTACATCGACTTTTCATCCTAAATGTGTTCCAGATCAAACACGGGTATAAGTACAAACGTCGATAGAACACATGTCAATCAGTTATGCACATGGCATATGGAGGTTTAAATATCTAATTTTTCAATGCTTTTGTTTTTGGGATGTAACATCCAGTAGATACAGTAATATTACAATTTAAAGCAATCCCTTTGAGTTAGTAAAGTGTGTAAACCAATTTTTCGCCCAATCATTTTGCCTTGTGCATTATAGAAATGCGGGAAATTAAACTGAATTGGTTTCATGTTAGTTGATTAACATGTAAAATAAATATTCATTAAAATAAGAATAAATGTAAAAGGTTCTAGAGCAACTTCCTTTTTCCAAGCATAAACCAGTTGCTATGAAAGCAGGCCTATGATGCCAATTCGACAAATTCAGAACGTAAAAATCATCAACAGTTTACAGATATAAGCCGATATTTCCGTTTCCAGTAAATGTTGAAATTATAGTACGTAATATACATAAGTTATTCTTGCATAAAGGTAAACTTTTGCTGTCTCAACTTTGTACCTCCTGTATCTGATGCTCATTGTGACACTGAATATGATCCTATTACTATCTTTGTGAAGACGTCGGAAACTTTTATCCTAATCTTTTTCTGACACGAGGAAATTGACGTTTGCAAATGGATTTGACAACAAAATCGACTTTATTTCCCGTAAACCTTTCTTCTTCCAACTTTCCTCTCTAAACTTCTAAAACTGTTATTGCAAAAACCACTTTTGGGTAAAAGCAGGACATACATACAATATTGACTTCACTTAAGTGTCCAGCTAAAAGTTCTGAAGTTGTGAGCAATGAGAATAACAATCATAAAATTCCTAATACATAAGTAACTATGCTGATACATTTGTACTTATTAATGAAGATGGTGGAGTGAATGTAAAATTACCGTTTCGGCATACAAATTTATGAACAAAAAGACGGAGTTAGTTTTAAAAATAATTGAAAATTAAAACATCAAATTCAAGCATGCAAATGCTAATAAAATTCAATTCATGCCATAAGACTCATGGTTACTTGAATAAAGCTACATACTTGTGAAAACAACTTTTGTGTTAAAAATCCATTAAAATAGCAACCGATATAAATATTCTATCCACCTCGATAAAGGTATAACCTTGTAACGAGTGATTTATGGTTTTATCGTAATGAATGTAAGCATCTCCTGTTGAATATCAACTTTGCGGAAATGATGTACTTCAGACATAGTATCCCTCCCCTTTCCTGTACGTAAACTACGACAAGTCTGTGAGCTTTCCATTTTACCCTTCAATATTTTTAGATTGAAGGGCAACTAAAATCAAAGATATGTGCAAGTAAAATGATTTACTGCACATTAATGTATTTTACTCTTACATGCAAAACTATATGTGAGTATTGATAGTAAATATGCAATGATACATTTTCACACACACACTTTTCAATACAGATACAGTGATCCCGTAGGACTCACCCAGTTATATAGATATACATATGTATTTCCTACACGCTCACTCAAGCCAACATTTCTCACTGTCGAATCTTTTACAACGTATGTACACGATTGAACGGTAGGCAGGTGCAGAGGCAAACACTTTGACGCAATCATATGTCAGGTTTAAGTTCTGTATTAGATTTCGCACCAGAAGTAGTAGCAGGGGCTTGCTACAATGGTATTCCTTTCAAGATGATACACGACCCGTGTGCAAGTGTTGCAGCAATCTCAATTTGCATAGTTTTATCAATCTTCTCTACTCCAATAGAATATGCACTTCCCCCCTGTTTCCTCCGTGTCACCACGTATTTTGCAGTAAGCACAGCATACAGAGACTGGAAATTCGGAGGAGTAACCTAAATGCCCCGCTTCGAAAACTTTTCTACACGATCCCTAACATAAATTTAGATGAGAATTGTAGAGTGTTCCCAACTGGGAAATTTGTTCAATTCAAATCCATACTTACAGGGAAAGAAAGCAGAGGAAAGTTATTTTAATTGCAAAACAAAACGGGGTAAATTAGTCACCATCCAGCCATTATCCTCCGCCGTTTATGTTCTCGTTCCTTTGAAATTTCAAAGATATCTGCAAATGAAAATGGCAAAAGACGAATTCGAGTGTCTTGAATTAGTCAGCCTTGCCTAAACGGCCTAATGAATTTGTCTCGAGTTTAGAATGCCAATGATTCTCATAGCTTCTAGGTTTACTATGTAGATGTGATCATATTTCTGTTATAACCCCGATGATACATGACGGACTCATACACACATCTACAATACTGTCATCTTTATACATATATAGATTCTCTCAAGCGCACAAGTACTTTTGACAATATGCATCTATACAGTAATAGACCAACCACACAAGAAGATTTGAATGGGTTCTCGAATTGGCCTCTACCCAAATGACTCCTCGAGCCCTTGGGAGTGCTTCAAATTGAATAAAAGTTTCACCACAATTCCCATCTTTGACAATAAACTATAAAGCCGCAAATGTCTCGTACACTCGTCCGGTCACAACTCTTACACCGAAAATATACTCCATTTTACCCTTATCCACCATTAAATCCCAACCAATATTGCACACAGACCATACTTACCACCACAATATCTTGTCTCTTCACTATGACATCAGTTAAATGTGTGTACTATAGAGAGTGGTGGTATATAGGTTCCCCTCAAATCTACAATAATAGTTCAGCTCCAAGCCCCAATTGATTAGTATTAGTATATGACAAGCCATCGGAACAAAACGTCTTAAGTGGGAATTAAAACTTCAAAAACATTTTCCTACTTTATATCCCACCATAGTTTTCTATGGACCATCCAAGGAGATCAGAAAAGTTAACCCACTAAATTTTCTAACCTCATACTTGTATACATAATACGAATAACGCATCATGGGTATATGCAATAAATGCATTTACGTACATAGAGTATCTAGAAGTATGGAATACATTCAAGTACTTAATATTTACATTTCGTATGTACAATAGATAAGACAGATACAGACATATAGCGACCACACAGGAAATGTATCAACATAATTTCCTCTCATAACTATTTACTAAAGACAAGATTAAACACCTTTGGTAAAGCTGCAGATGGTTGTACGGAAACAATCATGAAATATCTTGACCGTCAGTTGGCACTCTCCAAGATTTTCCGCATGTACAGGTTATTATACTTAGTATTACCACTGTGACTGAACACACTGCCAACTTCATTGTGCAAACCTCACAGGAGATATTTTGGGTCCCTACATTATTGTATGTCTTTGTATTACATACCATCCGAGCTGTTATATGATAATTTCACTAATTTCTGTACTAGTTATACATACAATCATACAACTAACTCTAAAACTCCACTCAGCTGAACTTCCCGTATTAAAAGTTCAAAGATTATGTGCGTAAGGAAGCTAACAGTTCTTAATGCGAATGCCGCATCTTATGCCGTACGTTGCAGGACTCCCTTGCATTATTGGATTATATGCAGCTGGGTAGTCCCGTCAGAAAGATTCTACATGAGCTACATTACTTGCAATATTGCAGTAATGCAATCTTACATGTATGTATATCGAATATCTGGTGCATATATGAGTTATATAAACTATAAAGAGTGTACCGTCATACTGGGGAGGCCAGTAAAATAATCTGGAAGTACTTGAAGAATGAACCACATGAATGTACGGTACATCGTAAAGCGAGTATTTAACAAACATCCTAGTTCATGTAGGGTAGTCTAGCAAAATCAAACAACCAAATCTTCCACATATTTCGAGTTTTACGTTCCAAAGAACAACAAAGAACAAAGGAATTTGACGGAACATTGACTTCATATTTTCACCCGGGGAATGGATTGTAAAATCTTATGCTTAAATTAAACATTGCGATGTAATACATGTGTCGTAGGTTGTGTTAAGAATACATACTAATACAACTACTACTTCCAAATGTTTGTATGTAAATACCAGCATCAACAACTTTTGTGTTCGTATACATAGATACTAAAGGGGGCAACAGCGATTAAGAAATATTAAAATGCATTCCAAGATATTTGTTTTACGATGACTGCAAACCCAGCTTTCAAAGTACTCAAAATATGTAAACTATCTCTAATGTTATTTTAATGCTCAAATGCAGATCATCAAATACGAAATATTAAAAAATAACTTCTGTAACCAAATGTCTGCATTATTTTGAATGCAGACGACTATTTCACATTCTTTCTTTCGTATAAGTATATAGAATTATCCACAATATTATTGGTTTAAATGCTTAGCAGAGCCTGCAAAAGTTATATTATCATGGTGAAAATGATTAATATATATTCGCAACAATGTATTAATTACTAATTACAATAACTCCATTTCAAATAAACATGGATCACACTCAACGATATGCTTCCATCCTACTTTCCTTAACATTCGACGATTTGTCCAAGAATTACAACTGGCTTTTGGCATAGCTTAAGCAGTAATTCAGCGGAGAAAAAAATAAAACCTACCTGTCTGTAGGACTGTCAGAGATAGTTTGTGTTGAGTCGTCACTCCCCACTGAATTTAGTGACTGGCACTGGTTATTCCTGCTCTTCTTCGATGCTTCCCACTCCTCTCGCACGGCATCTTGGATCCGCTTTTGAAGTTCCCGAACTCGCTGACGCTCCTGTGCCAGCATTTGCACGCCTATGTGTGAAAGCAACAAAGAAACTCCTTCAAACGTACGCAAATTAAATAACCTTGTAGTAAAACAAAACCTGTAATTCATTCCACTCGTTTAAAATAATTTTATGCCAGGAAAACATCACAGTTTGTATAAAGAAACTCCATTACGACAATGTGATACTGAGATCTAAATCTGAAATACCTAATGTGACTTGTGATTAAACAGTAGGTGCTAAATGCACATGTCTAACACATAAAATTTCGTCTTGATGTCACGTCAACAAATGACACAAGCATGTAAAAGTAAAATATAAGCCAAAAATTGTAAAAATTTCATATCATCACTGCCACTTAATTTGCCAATCCATCAAAACTTTTTGGCAGAGCAGCAATAATCATAGTAAAAATGAAAAACGTAATCTTTGTTAAGTTCATTCATAATATGAGATTCATTACATTTTTAAACATCAGCTGCAGCTGAACCGAAGAAGCCTAAAAAGTCTAACTAACCTGCTCACTAATTTTATAGCCCTTCTAATCTACTAATCAGACTCAAGAATAAAAATAGAAAAGACTGAATAGATTCAATTATTACTGTAGTATCACTTCGAACTTAAATTATCCGTCTATTGCTTTCTTTCAGTTGCTACGACAAGTTGCTAAATTTAAAGCATTCACAGGTTAATATTCTGCTGTTTCAAACGATGGAGTTAATATGATTATCTTGTCGTCAAGGTTAAAAAACTGAACCTTCATGGAACTGTGACTACGATAACCTGGCAAACTAGCAACATGTACCAAAGGTATTATTAACGTCACACACTGGCAGGTAGTGTTTTAGTTTTAAATTGTTTGATTATATACTCTATTTTTATTACTATGGCATAGATTCAAAACACATTTCGAGTTTGTCTTCACACTAGGGAGAATTTTCAATGTGACGGAAAGTGATCAGCATGGCAATCAATAACTTGTCACAATGTAATTTCCCTTCCAATTGTGATCCCAAGACTTCACACTAATATGCATATAACTATATCTGTATTACCTTGCTCGTTCAGTAAAAATTCTCTATTTCGCTCAATTTCCCTCAGAGTCTCGCATGTTCGGGCCCCCATTGTACCCATGCGAGGATCGATGGGAGATCTGGATTTAATCCTTTCAATCCGAATTGCGTCATCAGTACAGGAATTAAACAATGACAAACTCCGTAGTTTTTCTTCCAGTTCCGTGTTCTTTGCCTAAAAGATAAATTATGATATTAGTGCAGCTATTTAGTACAGGGCTTTAAACTAAAAAGTAACCATACAGTAATGGTAATTAGAAGCCAATGCTTCTTGAAACTTACATAGATATTCCTTAGTATTAAAATAATATAAAAATACAAATATTTGTAACGTCAAGTCGGTTTTTTTGATACAAGAACAAGTACAGTTATATCTTTCACACAGATACATAACCTAGTCACTGTTTTCCAAGTTGTGAAAAAGGAGGACATGAATTTAACAAAATAACAGAGATACAAAAAGTCCTAGTGTAAAGTTTTACATGTCAAGTGTTTGCCAAATTGTCCTTAATTGCGATATGGATCATACAGAATATTTATAATTTATTATTTATATCTGTAAATTACACGTCAAAAATAGTGGAGCAGATTATTTTACTGTCATATTATTCCACTATGCCCCATCAAGTGTAAAATGTAAATATGGAAGATGAGTTTAACAGCCAAAAAGCTTCCAGCTGTGGGAGTTCAAATTCAAAACAAGTCCAACGAGGCAAAGCAATTCTTATGTAGCCATGTAAATATGTTTAAAACATTAAGTGAGAACAAAAAATGGGACAAAATGGATTTAACCCTCAATGTTTCGAGGGGCATCTCGATAAAAATTTCATCGCCGCCAGTTATTATTATATTTTTATATTACTTCCACAAAACTTTGGAATTTAGTTGGAAAGCCGTTAGCGATAGAAATTGTATACCCACACACACTATGCTTTGTCTACAAAACCTTGGGCATGCTCCATTGTAATCGTTTTTGACGATTGACAAGACAACGAAACAACCAGTGCTTAAAATCAGGCGAGACGGCGAGAGGTTGAAAATAACACCGATCTAAAACTAGTTAAACATATGAGCATCGATCCCTTGAACGACGCAACTTCATCTTCGAGCTAAACTTAATTATTAATTATGTTCAACATTAATTTAAATTTTGACGTACATCTTCATTATCCGATAACGTGTCGCCAGATTCAGGAATTTGCAACAAATTTTCGTCCAGTCGAATGGTTTCACGAGCCTGCAAAAATTTTAAAAAAAAATAGATCAGCATAAAATATTTGCAAAGGATTTCACAAATTGCTTACATTTAAGCAATTAATTGTGTTAAGTGAAACAAAGTTTTGCAGATTGCATGATTGCACAATCCCACACAAGTTGACTACATATTTATTTTGAATGCATCATTTTGGAATTGGTGCCTAACATCATCTAACGGGCAACTCGGATGCTTTCAACATAAGTCCTGACTGTACTGTTTGGATGCGCTGTAAGCTTTGTAAATCGGCCGGGTTTCGGATTTTATTTTCATTTAGATTACGTCAATCAGTATTATTTACTTTAAGACTTAATGTCTTGGAAAAGGTAATTTTAATTGGTCATCTCAATTTTAAATCACAATGAATATTTAAACCCTATAATACTATATACTAATATTATACCCTATAATATTTAAAACCCTATGACGTAGCCTTTTTATTTCATAGGAGTTACTAGGCTTTACACTTTCGTATTTCCTATGATTAGCCAAGATATACGTTAACTTAAAAAGAATGGTCATTTCAGTATTACTAAAAGAATATAACGAAAAAATATAATTAAAATAAAAAAATTGAGTTTAATAAATTCATATAAAATTGCTGAGGGAAAACTAGGTAACACAAGTACGTAAATACTTTGCCTTTGTAAAACGTTCGTTCAAACATCGTTTCATTGACTACTAAGTTAATTAAACTACACTGATGAGTCTTGACGTAAGACAAAATAATTGTCATTCACCTTCTAACAAGTTTCACTCATAGATTGTACATATGATGTAGAACATATTGATTTACCTGCTGAAGATCTTTAATTAGTTCTAGACGTTTCGTTTCCAATAATTGAATTTCCTTTGCAGAGGACCCAAAGGAAATTCTATTTTGGCTTTGAAGTTGTACGAATTCAGCTTGGACCGTGTTAATTCTTTTGTCTAATTCCGTTAAAGATTTGGATAATTCTTCTCTTTGGGCTTCGATATTAATTTCTTCTTCCATGTGGTGAAATTCTGCGTCTTCAAAAACCTTTAAAAATTGCGAGGATAGTTAATTCCAACTCACTTAGCATGTTTGTAAAACTCAGTATAATCAGTTTAGTAAGGGTACATATAGTACATATTTACATACAAAATCCGTAAAAGAAAGTTTGAATTTATTATCCTGAATAATAAGACTTACTTTACGACTAGTCTCTATGAGTTCATGCTGAAGTTTTAATTTCTCCAGCAAAGCAGTTTCTTCATCCGCATCACCTTCAAAGGAATTTTGTAGTTTTTCTAAACGCTCCAATTCTTTTTCGTAAGAAATTAATTGAGCCTTAAGGCTTGAAATATTATCCAAACTATTTTTCTTCCACTGGTCATAATACTCGTTTAATTTTTCCAGTCTTGATTTCACTTCAATGATTTCTTTAGTGTCAGCAGTTAGTTGAGATTCCAAAGATTTCTCTTCTCCAAGAAGTAAAGCCTTTTCAATCTCCATCTAAAAATATTTAATATCAGTTTAATGGCGACGTCTCAGAAAGACACTAGTGGAGGCAAAATGATAAAATACTCAAATTTGTGTTTTTTTGCCTGCTTGGCATGCACATGCAAGAGCAAGCACCTCAAATGCACCGCCGAAATAAGTATGTAACTATAGGATATGTACATAAACACAAATTAAGACTAATTATTACCAGTATTATAACTCTAAAATCTAGAAAACACTCGATACTACAACCCACATACTCTGGGTCCGAGAACTCTTACATAACTGCAACGGACTCAATCCTCCCTTCCTATAAGACGATGCAAAAGACCATTATGATCTTGTTCGGCTTGCCCTTGCCAGTGCAAACAATAACTTGCATAAATTCACAAAGTAATAATAAACAACTTCTTCCCAGAATAGCTTCCGACAGACTACACTTTTTAAAGAGATTGGACATACTGTTTACACAATCTCACAACAAGGCTACTTTTGTTAACAACAGTATAAAACTAACGTGTACTCCTCAAGGGGGCATCATGACTACCAATCCAAATTCTCAGAAATTCTCCCGTATACTTAAATACAGCTATTGGCAACGGGAAATTTTAGCATAATTATTTCCGGGTAGTTTATCAGTCGATAGTCGTACAATAAAAATACATAATGTACTTTATTTATAATTTACATGCTATTAGCCTGTCTTTTTTCGGTGATATTACAGATTAAAAATTTGCTTGGATGATTGCTAAAAAGGAAATTAAAAACCTCTTCGGTTCATGTTAGGACAAAAATAACAAAATCGATAAATTGTAAACATAAAAGAAGTTTGAACGCACCTCTCGGAGAGCTTCCATTTCCTGTTGTTCCACCTCTCCAAGATCTTTCTTTAGCAAAGAAATTCTGCTTTCACTAAGAGGTAACGTGTATGGCCTTGTGATAAAGTTTTCCTGCATCAAGATAAATTGCGTGTTTGAATTTTGGCATAATAGTTGTTATTATATTGCAGGAATTTTTAAGAGCTTATGGAATAATTATTTTATTATAAGTTAACTCACTTTGGAAGCATTTGAACCATTATCACTTCCACTTAAAGAAGGTGAGACTTTGCACTCTTGATGTCCGCTCAATGGTGTGCTTTCGTTGTCACGGCCACTGAAGTTGTGCGAAAGGTCAATATTGGCATTGTTTTGACTGTTCTTATTTACTCCACAGTAATCTTCAACGTGCACTTCAACCTGTGTAGCTATAATTTTTTTCACAGTTGGGGATATTCTCACTTCTGCAGTTGACGTTGGGACTATGACAGCGCTTGTTTCCGGTTTAGCCGGCTTGAGATCATTCCTAATAATCGTGCGTCCGACGTCGTCATCAAATTCTTGTACAGAATTGGAAAATGAAACTGAGAGTTTTGACTTCGGAGTTGGCTCGCTCCCTCTCGATTCCGCCTTATTTTTGTCCGGCTCTGACGCTGATCCTACTGTTGAACTAGTCCCAATGGAACTATTAGTGGTTTGGCTGAACTGACTTTCACTTGTATTTCTCGTTGGGGAATCAACTACAGTTGTAAGAATTGGACGACGTATGTAATTACTACTATTCGTGCTATTATTACTATCATTTAAATTGCCTCCTATGTTCAATGTGGTTCTGATTCTACTTCTTGGGCTTTGTGGTGGTTCAATAGGTATTGTGGCACTACTTGAATAAATAGGATTAACTGTGGAAGTGTTCACATTAGCGCTACTACTAGCTGCCGAAGTTGACTGTACTGCGACGACATTCTCATAGGGGCTTTTGACAACATTACGGAAACCGGTCTTCGATTTAATCAAGCTTTTGTCCGTTTCATCAATTCCTTGTTGTTGCAAAACAGTAAATCTATTCGTGGAAGAACTAGGTGGAGTGGAATTACTTGGAAGAAAAACATCATTTGAGATTCCATCGGTGGGTGAGAATGTAAATATTGATGCAATCTCATCATCAGCGGCAGCAGTAGTATTTGATATTGTCCGGTATGATTTTGAACTTTCTGTTGATGTTGATTTCTTTTCGCGTGGCAGGGAGCCATTGGTTTTGATCCTGTACAGAAAATATATACAACATGTTGAATTACTAATTTCCTTACCGCAATATGTACATATGTAGGCAATATCATTACTACCACCAAATGCTGCTCAAACGCTAACAAACATACTTGTCTTACGCTCACTAGAGAAATAGCTTAAGTAATCTCCGCATTACTCTGGAAAACACATAATTATGCTTTCCAATTTCTTCCGATGTATTAAGACTTCTCTTAAGTTCCGTCCCGACTCAAATAATACGGCAACATACATATAGAAGCTTATATGAACATTTTAGTATAATTACTTATAACAAATATTTCACATCTTCATTCATCTTTTTCCTTGAAAATTACAAGCAATGCAATATGCGGCGAACTAAAACACAAGAAGTCCGATAATTTCCTAGCACCAAAAGTAATAATAGAGACCCGAAGTCATAAAGGTTTATTCATCCGGGGCGGACTTTAGCCTTGCCGTAAATTATTTTTGTACTTCATAGATATCCATATACTGCTTTGGATCCTGTTAGCAGAAGTGTGAATGTGTGTGTACGCTCTAAGTCAGTATGCAAATTAAATCTGAAAATTTACTGCTTGGCTGCCACAAAAATTTATAGGTTTTCACTGTTTCTTTCTTATACATCTTTCTAATACTAACAATAAGAGCTGTAGACCCTGAAGAACAACTTCAGGTCTTGGTATTATAATTACTGCATGTCTGTTTACAACTTTTAATTTCTACGGCATAACATGATTTAAATTTAGTCTATGAAAACGTCGGTGATTCATGCAAAGACCCTAGGGAATGTTGATGCTTACTGTGATGCAATGGATAATGCTCCATATATTACTATTGTGTATACAAAACATGTGTTCATAAATGGGGTGTTCGTACACTCGTTATACACAAAGTTTCCAGACTCCAGACTCATAAAGCAATTTTCTTCGGAGACTATAAGTACAGCTTTAGGCTTGATCGCATAGCAAAAGGCAGGAACTATAAGTAGTTTCGCTCTTTATATAAGTACATAAAATATACATGAAGAGCTTTACTACACTAATACATGTATGTATGTATGCTAATAATGTTAAGTGATCGAAAGCCACATAAATTTACCTGGCAAAATGGCATTCTACCTGTCAAAATCTGTAGCCTGTGGTGTTGAAATAAAACCGCTTAAGGAACAAACATAACAGGTATACAGCTAATAATGACTTCTCACAGCAGTGATATTAACACATGAACAACTCTAATCCTGTACACACGCAACCCAAACGTTGTATTGCCTAAAAAGATGCAGGTACTTGAAAACACGAGTAACCCAGAGCACACGTTATTATTTATTCGGGTATTACGGAGCAGCTGGAGGGGGAATCGAAAGTGGAACAGGAAAGAAGAGAAGAACGAAAAACAGAACCTGAAGCATGGAGCGATGTAAGATAGTTGCTCTTCATGCTTAAGATAATATATATTCAATGCACGGAAGTTTAAAAAAATATTGAATCAGTAAACCTTTCATTAGGAATTATAATAATAACGAAAAGCGCTCTAATAATACTCGCCCGAATATTTTCCGAGAATTTCCACCCTTCTACCTAATCTATCATTGATTTATAATTGCAGACTTGCCTTAAAAATACAGCCACAAAGCTATACCAATCAAATTTTTCAATTATTTACTTCAGATCCGGAGGCACCTCCAGAAATCAATTTGTTCTTTCAATCAATAATATCTAACACGTACGAACAAGGCATACAAAGGCTGTGAGATTTAAAAAATTTATGTTTACTTTATAGTTTTGACGTGCAGCTGAGAATTCATAAACACAACAGATATGCTGTCTGTAAGTTTAGATAGAAAGTATGATCATTCTAGCAAACTATTTTGAGAGCAAAGCTCTGTCAGCACAATGTTTATAATCTATTATTATGGGTACTGGAACCAATTTGTATGCAGCACTCATGTTTCCGTAATGACCGTAACAATGGAACATTTCAGCATTAGGAGTCATAAGCTAATATCATAAATCCCTTGACATGTTCAAAAGTAAACATTCAAACTGCTATACGGTCATGTATTTACAACAATGTTGACACACGAATGGACATCCGGAGAAAAATGTAAGCCTACAAATTATTTCTTTTCCAGAGGAATGTTTTCAAGTAGTCGACGTACATAAGTAAGTGTGCAACACATAAAGATTACAAACTCCGCAGGTTGCTTGTTACAAAAGCAGATACAAATCAACTTGAATTTCCATCGATAAAAATGTTAATAACAAGGAGGATTAAAAACAGGTTGTCGATGTACTAATATTATCCTACTGCACTTTAACATGCCACAATAAATATTTGTGTATGCTCCGTATGCAGATCCACTTTAAATAAATATCACCGCAGATAGATTTTCCTTATATAAAAATCCGATATGATTCAACGTTTCCATATGGTTAGTAAACAAATAAAATAATCCTTGAACTGAACGACACCATACTTTATACGCAAATAAAGATTAACAGTATCAACTTAATCGGCACACTGTTGATTGCAATAGAGTAACCTAATTGCAAAATGAGCACAAGCAACAATGTAAACAAATTTTAAATGCCTTTTCTAAACTATTTCATATACTTTCAAAACGTACCTGCTATAGCCGTACAGTGTAGGGGTTCCTGGAGTTCGGGGTTCACTCATACTACTTGCATCACTAGTTTTGTCTTGAAAATTTACGATATTTGAAGGAGATGGAGTACATATATTATTGTTAGTTTCGATTACGTTGTTAGCCGAAGCCATTGCACTGTTATCACTGTTACTGCGAGGCTGGAGGGTGAATCCCAGCTGACCCTGGAGTTGATTAGGTGGAGTTTTTTCTTTAATTTCTCTCGCAATTTGTTCTTCGTACTCTGCACACATAGCTAGTATTTCCTCGAGTCTCAATTTCTCTGATCGTTCTGTCCTTTCGGCTGCAAGACGTGCTTCCTGAGCCTATTTATCATACCAAGAATTTTTAAAGTGAAGACAAGTGCCAAAAACAAGGCTGCGCATAATTACGACACGCAAAATACACTGTAACCGTAACTACATGCACAAGTTTATTGTAATGGAATCAATGAATGCATCTATTATATTAAAAGCAAAGGAAAGGATTATTTGGATGAGTAAACATAAGCTCTTGGAAAATTACGGGTTTATGGTGACGTTATACATGTACATAGTAATATACTGAACAGCACAAAACTGCCTACCTCCTACTCATCATTTATTCACGACATCGTTATGAATTTGAATGGAGGTGATCGCAGGAAATTGCGAGGAAGTGAGTGTGTTAATAGGATGTGGATCGAGTTAAGCATACAGATTACAGCAAGACATTTGTTCAGGCGCAAGGTTGAGCATAAGTAGCATAATATTCGTAAGCGCAACTAAGTAAGCTAATACATATACCTACTACACACCTGCTTTCGTTTTATTTCCAAAAGCTTTTCACAGGCGATGCCTGCTCCACCGTGGAATGAACGGTCTGAAAATTGTGAGTTGCCGTTGTTACAACTGCTCTGATGGCCATTGATAGGTCGAATTGAAGATGCAAATGAATCTGGACTGGAGGAAGAGTAGTGATTCACTAGACTAGAATTCTCTTCTTGGTCACCGTCTGACATAGCTGAGTCATAGGTAAGTCTAATGCCACTTGAGGTGGTAGTTGATGAGTAAGATCCCGGACTGAGGCCAAAAGACGTAGAAGTAGTAAACGGATCACGACGAGTTTCTTTCTCAATTGCGGGAGAATTACGATTATGATTATGATGACTGTGATGGGAATTGTGCGGGTTAGTAGGAGTGGAGGAAGAACAAGGCTGAAAATTTGGCATGCTTCCCACATCCATTTTTCCGGCCGAGTTCATTGTAGTAACGGTAGCTGTGGAGGTGTGAATGTTGCTGGCAGGACCATTGGTAAGATAACTCCGGGATGCCGCTCCATTTGTATGCGCAGGTAAATGCGAAATTTGATTTGGATGTTCCCCCTGGTGGTAATGAATGTTATCAAAGGATTGATACGTGAGGTGATTTTGATTTTCTTTTTGTTGAATGGGATCCTTCCCCCCTGCCACCGTCAATTCGTGTGGTTTTCTCGATGACTGAGACAGTGGTGGCGCAAACGAAGGAGGTGGGAGATTGTGATAGGAATTTTTATGTTGCAAGCATTCCATGGTTTGAACATACTGAGGATGAGTGAGATGCTCAAACTTGGCTAGTTTATTCACAAAATTATCACTTTCAAGACCGTCACGGTATTTCTTCACATTATTGCTAGGGCTATTGTTGTTCATGCCAGGGACATTGTCTCGGGTAAAGTATCTTTCTCCTCCTGTCTCAAAGGCTAAACTTGGGGTGGTGTTACCATTGGTATTGTCTTGAGGAAATCTTTTAATTCTGGCATAAACTGGCATTGTGGAGTTGGAGCCTGGAACTGTTTCTTCTTCCAGTGTCAGTGGCGGATCCATTATCTTCATTGTATGGAATGAATTCTTGTTTACATCACCCGTAGAGCGGAGAGGATTACCCGCCCCTGTCAATCATCAAACAAAAGAAAATTCTACAGTAAAGAATAAAGTGTTTCCATTTTGATCCCTTTACAGGCGCCCACCAGCACGAAATAAACTCTATGTCATCCTTTCGTTTTTATATTTTTCATCTCAATCATAATCTCTAAAATACCTTACCTTATTCAACCATATAGTCCCTTCCAAAATCTTATATGTACTTATGTTATGTCATTTCCAGTTAGTCACTTAATAGCAATTGCAACGTAATTCTTACAAACGAGTACAACAAGTATACACGCTTATGTATTTATGTATTATGTAGGAAACAGTACACTTCTGGGCAGAACCAGCTAGAACTTTCAATGATTATACTTAAATACACGCTATTAAACCTCCAACATCCCTAAAAAACTACACACTTTCAGATAGAAATAGTAGTTCTGTTGAGTTCCCGGGTAGCTTTTAGTGCACTATAAAAGTTTCTCCACACTTTTCATTTCATAGCTCAGCGTTAATCTTCAGATTTACTGCCAACTACTGAAGTAATTAGTTTAATTAAATAATGCAATAAATTACAAACTTTTGCTGATATCTTATCTGAAAAACAATTCGAGAATTTAGTAAGAAAACACTGATCTCAAATTTTAAAAAAATTTCACTGAACAAATAATAGTAATGTATATAATTTTCACGCACGACTCATCTTCAACAATGACTCCTGAAGGGTCCCAATTAAATTTCAAGGTTGAATTCAAGGTACTTCGAGGGTACGCGCACCGCGGTGAAGAAGCCCTATAAAGCTTCCTTAGAGGTGTGAAAAGGATTTATTATTGCATCAAGCCAAAGGACTATTTGTTACCCATTGTGCACTCTCATTCGACCACGAATGTGAAATATGCTTGAACAACAACATTTATCAAACTTGTTATCATGTTGACTAACTGATATACAAGGGGAAAGGGTTAGTTGTATACCGGCATATTATATATCCCGTATCTTCCTCGATAATACACTCTATACACTACATGCACCTGTATAATATTTATAAAATAAACAATTCTGGTTATATACTTCTCGACGTTATAATTTCCTAAAACAGAACACAACCCTTCTCGTGAACCCAATGCTTCGGAGTTATTTACATGTGTAGTATGCAGCTTTAATACACAGAATTGATAAAAGTGTGTAATTAAAACATAAATGTATTAGCGGCATATACGCCACACTTATAAAAATGTGAAATGCCAACGCTAAAAGTTGAGAGAAAAATCAGTCACTACAAAGCCAAAAACAATGACGAGCAACACTAAAGCAGGTTATCCGGTCACCCTTTTCACTTGGAAGAGATACATCTCCTAAAATTTGGATTGTTTGCAAGAGATACACTCATCACATATCTTTACACAATGCAAATATACATTAGTCATAATTGCCTTGCCAATTCCTGAACTTATACCACTTACAAAGTTGTCACTATAGTCTACACTCCTCTGATGAGTCACACGCTTTACCAGCATTAAATACCAAGTGTATAACAAAAGTGTCTTGATCAAAATGTTATTGCCCGAGGATTATTTTTCTTCATTAGCTACACCCTATGCTCATAACCCTATCGATATCAACTTACAGATGATAACAAGACATTTGGTCTAATGTTTACATTTACACCAGCATCTTCAACGTTGTTCATTTCCGCTTCGATATTGTTAACGATGATATTCGTTATTTAGGAAGACTCATAAAAATATCTTTATTACTTATTATCAACACTGCGTAACCTCCGTTCCATGCTAACATGGTTACAATAACTTCTACAAATATGATCAACGTTTTGCAAACTTGGTCGTTCAGATAAATCTCTAACTTGAACTCTTTAAATTTAAAAGTTCAATCAAGCCGACGTCGTTCCACGGACTAAATAGTTTCACCATTGGTCAACAAATGATTCTATCTATCCACAAGTATTTATCACAGTAATAAACACATTTTAGGATAAGCCTCCATAGTATCACAGAATTGCATTAAAATTCTTGACGTTAGTGGCTTGGTTCGATTGTATTACCTATAGATTGCAGTGTTCAAAATCATTTAAAGCAAAAATACATAATATGACAGAATTTAAACTAATAGAAAATAAAATCACCTTACCTATATTAACAACTGCATAAGGTGACTCCGTGTCGTACGCAAAATTAGACCACTGTTTTTGTATCTGTTTTTGTTGTTGCATCTGCTGCTGCATGAGTTTTTGCTGTTTAAGATGTTGCAAATGTTGTAAAATACCAGTGTCTTGACGTTTTTCTTCTTTCATCACCCGTACTGGGGCTGGTGGAGGTTGTTTGCTAATAGAATGGGGTCCATCGAACCGAAAAGTATGGTTGGTACCAATGTGGATGACGTTTCCTATACGAATACAACAAAATACATAAATTTATTGCACCATACATCTTCATTTAGCACTAGCTTATATAGCTATACACACTCATATTTTTGAACATTTGCCTTTGCCCACGTCTAGCTAACTAGCAATATTCTTCCTTCATACTTCTAATTGTATAAGTATCATTCCGACAGTACCATGTAGGCGTCTGTTTTGAATTTTTACACGCATCTCCACATATCCCTCGCCATTAAGAGCTTAAAATGTTCCAAGCAGCTCTTATCTTCACGGACGCAGAATACATGGAAGATTCTTTTTAAACCTGTATTGAATTGGGGCTGAATTTTACGATCATTAAATCACTACGTTTAAGGGTACTTACGACCATGTCGTTTAGCAATAATTAATCACTTGATCTTTACAGTCTTAATTTTATTAGCATCTGTTTACTCGATGAAAGCATGAGAACTTTCCAATATTCTATATTTGAAATTTATATTTTTCTAGTATACTATATAATACACTTATTCCTGGCGTTCAAAGCATCTGTGTGAGGCAGCAGAATCACAAGATATTCTTCAAAGGTTGCTTAGCAGCACAAAAAGATGCAACATAATCCGAATGAAGATGATCCGTATTGTCTGACAAACATGAAACTAGATCAGCAACACGATCTCAATCGAATTGTCGGCCGTCTAGACGTGCGACTCACACTAGCCTTAAAAATTACGTTATTATATAGGTAGGTAGTATAAGATATTTATATTGTATCATAAATGTAGCAAGATCTTACTAAGACGATTTAAAATCCAAAAGTATAGTAGCCACAACTCTCTTCAAATTGACAAGACACTGGCGACAGGTTAAGAAATTGAATTACATAATAAATAACTTTATATTCCTCCCTCATTTCTCTTTTATATAACAATGAGCAACTTTGCCACACGAATCACAGTGTGAAGACAGACTCTTGAGATGTTTTGACACTAAAACAGATCAAGTCTATGTATATATGACTAGGGAACTATAGTAAAAACTGACAAATGCCTGGGGATTTGTTTTCCCCAAGGAAAGATTGGAAAACAAAAGGAGCAACTTTTTATCAAGTTCTTTTGTATATCTTACAATACTCGTATTAATTTACCCCGTAGGAAAAACTTGAAAATCAAATAAATCATAACTATAAAGAGTTGCTAAGTGATGTAATATTAGTTTCTTAAATACTTTGGCTCTCGCATACTCATCCAGTGATGTAGTGGTGTATATAGTAGAGTTGAAATGCATGTGTGCACGAGCCAACCGGGTGAATCACTTATATACGACGGGAAAGCTTGTACGCAATCAAAAGAATCAACATCATTTGCCTTTACACAGAGGGAATAATCACGCTTACCTGTATAAGTATACCCATTTACCTATTATTAAGCGCTTGTATAGAGTAAAAAAGATTCGTTAGGTAATTAACTATAAATAATTGAAGATGAAAAGTCAGTGTCATGGTGGTAAAGAGGGAGAGACGTTCCCATTTTGACCCCGATTATATATCTCTATATATAGGCATATCCCCAGTATCTTTTCGGTTATATCTATCTGTTGAAAACTCTCAGACATGTTTCTACCTTTCATTTTTTATCTTCCTTCCACATACATCTTCCGATCAAACCCTTCCACACATATGTATATCTATGTATTCAATTATATATGCCCCCAAGATTACTCGCCACTTTTAAGTATGCACACTCTTCTTACGAATAAAAGTTATTTTTCTTCCTCACACAATCCAACCTGATACCTGTTGAGAAACTGCTTATATATTGGTAATAAGTAATATTTTAAACGTAGTACAAACCTCAGTGCCCTACGAATTAAATATTACCAACTATTCATCACTATATATTCTCACCCTCAGCACTTTATAATACTGAAAAACTGAAAGCATTCTGTGTACCTGTGCTTAACTCCTTGTCTCAAGTAGCATCTTTACTATATAGCGCTTTGTAGGGAGACTATTCACATATAATAATACAAAATATATAAAGCATTTGCTCATGAGTAAATCCTTCCACACGGGGGAAATATCTACATATGTATATATATTGTAAGAATACATATTGTATTTATCAGGCTAACCTTTTAAAAGTCTGAAGACAGATTCTTATTTCAGGCAGACGTCAGTACTTGTACTGTTTCATTGATGTGTTGTGGTAATAATAGTACTACCAAAATAACAAGGAAAATAGGAAATCATAAAAGTGCAAGTGATAAATAACTGTCATATGAATATATAGTCAACTGACAGTATACATAAATACGCACCTATACTAAACTTGCATTGTAAAAATTCACCTGTTCGTCTTGGAATCGGGGGAGATGGGAAAGAGTTGATAGCGATTCAAGCCGCAAGAAGGCAAAAAAACGTCAACGGATGTGAATACTCATCTCAAGGAACCCTTAATATATATGTATTTACTCACTATGGGAAATATAATTGCTTAACAGCGTGCAGTAAAAATTTTCTTGAGGTTTATTTTATAGATGCAACCAGAAATCTTTTGAAACCTTGAATAAGGTACTAACAAACAGTACACCACAACGGATATTTCTAGAAGAGTTCAGACTTCAGACAAAGCAGAAACAACATTAATTTCAGTCTCAAAATATCCTTACACTCTTCGATAGTAATTACTGCATCTACGTATAGGTGCAGCGTGCAGCAGAAGACATACCTATTTACATTTTAATATAAGTAGATCATGGTTTAAAACCGTATTATTTTTTAATAATGAACATATTTTCTACCTTCTCCTATAAAAAACCATCGTTTTTTTATGATAATAAAGGATGGGATGCTAAATTTTGATTGAAAAATTGTTACGGAAGGTAGAATTCGTTGAAAAATTAGGATATATTTGTAAGACACGCTTTCATAATTCGGTTGAAAATTTATGTTAACATGCATTTTCAAAAAGGTGTAGTGTTGTTAACTCAACACCAACATTTTACATAAATGCAGGCAAATAATGATCAAATTCTAGTGGCTCACTCTGTCATGCTTGACCACCTACTGGAGCAGAAATGTGAAACCTGTGTTTTATTTCTGTATAAATATTGTTATTAATCTTGAAATTCCAGCAAGACATGTACTAACATCACGGGAGATAACATGAAGTTCCTTATATTTCAAATATTCATGCATGTAACTGCGTATACCGGTGAAAGAGATATTCATAAATACACATTCACGGTTGGTTGCTTCTAGAATATTTGTATTTATTTATACCTTAGGTAAATATTACACTACATACTAATACTCTTATTATTATGCATGGTAATGTAAGCATTCACTCCACTCCATGTGATAAGGAAACATTGAAAAATGAAAAATGTTTATTTTTATGGGTGATCACACAGGTACATTGCAATGGGGTAACATGACCAGTGTTATAGAGATTCTTTGTTTTGCTTCCCACATACAAAACTGTACACCGAATGCATAGAATTATTTGTGTAAACAACGACGGTCGGTTCACCCTTGGAATTATTAACACTTGCATGGTAAATACAAACCTTGATTTGAAATTGCTGTCAAGACCCCAAATGTGTCCCTAATGTTGATTCTCCTGAATACATGTGAGAAGGAATACGATTAGAAGATTCACATCAAAATAAATTACCAAGATATACTAAATAGGGAAAGACAACCTATAACTAAGTTTTCAAGGAAACCAGCTGGAAGGATTTATCACCTGGTTGGATGACACTGAGGAGATTGAAATACGGTTCACGGTATACTAATATCTAAACTTTGGAGAGGAGTTGCAGTAAAGAATTTGTAAAGGTGAAATTCTTCACATTTGAATGCTCGCTTGGTCTCTATCCATGTTTTAATGGAATTCTTTTATATATGGAACGACTGTAAACATATTTCAGATGCTATCCCATCTGAAGGAATGCATTTTAAACGCCCCACTACTTAAGACTAAATTAACGATCAGTAATTAATTCCATTTAGCCACAATTTAGCTCAATTAAAGGTTATTTGAGCCTTAAATGCCTGTTGGTCACATCACCTTCACCCTCTGTCTGCATCTATTCAAGTCAAATTTAAAAGTAGTAACCATTTCTTGGGAGAACATTGAGTGAAAATCAGATAATTTTTTACAGATATAGGTATGCACGAGGAGCGCAGAACAGGGAAACCAGGTAATTTAAAACAGCTGCTCACGTCGTCCCTTTGGTGCGCGTCAATTCTTACAAGCCCCGTATTTCTTCCCTTGTTCTTCTTTCACAATCTCACTACTAATCGGTTTTTTCTCGTTTCTTTCATTAGCGCACGAAAATGCACTGAAGGAAGCCGCTTATAGATGCACACATACATAACAGATACGGAAGGTACATATAGAAAGATGTAGGTACATAACTGAAGGTAGTTATCTCTTGATTCACAGGAGTCTTGTGAGTCAGTTGAATGTATCGATACCCCCAAAAAAGTCAAGGAATTCCCTTTTCTCCTTAATTTGTGAAGTATATAACTCACAGTTTGGGTAACAGATAAGGTCCCAAACGTTGGCCATGGCCATACGGGATGTGGGAATCAACTTGTTCTACCTCATGAACGATTATTACTTAAAGTAACTCGAACCTCCATCCCTCTTTCTCGACCATCTATATTTTTCTTAAATCCTTCTGTATTCTGACGTTGTTTTACTTAAATCATTTGGACAAGTGTATTTTCAATTTTTTGGGACGACGTTCCTCTTATCGCATGACACATTACCTGCATAGTCAGGTCGGCAGTTAAATCTGCTATGTTTCATTGAAAACCAAGTAAATCAATTGCCTAAAACGATTTTTAAACCGATAGCAGCTATGCAAAAACAGTAAAGGTATGTGGGTTTTAACTATTTGCCATTGTTATCTTCAAAGGGAACAAAACGCAGCAGTTTCCCAAGCTATAAATTTGTCAGTCTGGGGTAACAAAAATCGTCATGTTAAAAGAGCCGAAATTTTCATTACATTTTTATATACTTTGTCATGGTCCACCACAAAAGGTAAAAAATGCTTAGGTCAGTTTGGCGTGCTCACTTTTAAAGACTGCAGAGTATATTTTACTGAGGTTTTACGTACCTCCTATTGACAAATATGCATTCTTAACAAACGGTTTCCTTTTTGAAACAAATACATCACCTTTAATCCCGAAACTGTCTATACCAGTATATACCAGTATAAGTGTCTTCACTTTGTAAACAAATCAACCTGTGATATGCATACCAAGTAGAATAAAAGAAGGAATAACCTCTTCGAGTGTCCCTCTGTGACCAATAAATCTTTAACCTTTAGAAATGACTATATTTTATTCGACGTAACCAGCATGATCTACAGAATATTTCGACAGTTTAAAAAAAAAACAGAGTTTAAGTTGTGCTTAAGTGCTTACCTCCAATCTAAGAAAAGAAATATGCAGAAATAAAAGCTTTTGTACATCTTTAAAGTTTCACATACAATGTACTTCCAAAATCAATTAAAAACTAAAATTTACGATTAAACCTAGATTAAGGCTGGATTTAGTATTATTCTAAATTATTATAGTTAAAAGTATCGTCAATGGTTATAACTTCCTAACTTATTTTTTTGTAAGATTAAATGCGGAAATTCATCACATTGTAGTAAGTGGAAACCATATCTCGTTTCTGGTTGGGACAGAGTTATAACTACAATAATTTGTCGCACCCGCGGTTAACTAATAAAATGTGTTTTAGTGTTTACGACTTGATCTGAACACTAATAAAAATACTTGCTAGTTCAAGAGGAAAACTGCAAAAACGAGATTAGGTGAATGCAATACGCTACAAAACTAACATGAAACTATTTTAGGTATGTTCGTAAAAAAAGAGATAAAAGCTTCAATGTCAGAGTTATTAATGTTCTTATAGATGTACATTCTAATATCGCTGCCTCCAAATACCGATGTACCCACTAGTTTGGTAGTTATTGACGTACATATATAGGTATAAGCAGATTGAACAACAGTGTAAGTTTTGATGTCCCAAAGTAGTTTTAGTCTCCTTGTGCAACTGTCACCAAGCGTACTTGCATATAAGCACCCAATATATGGATGCTTGGTTGACTTGCTTTTCAACTTTTCCGCAACAATAGTTAGGAATAGGTAACGTAGTATTTAGTATAAATAAATATATGTAGATATATGTACATTTTGTATTCAGAAGGTAAATAGCTAATTTATTATACCTGGGACAAGCGGAGTGGGCCCAGAGATAGGAACGTCGTCCACGGCTGTCAGCTCACTGATAGGATGGAGAATCACTTCATCATCGACAGAATTCCTTTCTATGAAGCAGTGCTGAGGCTCTACTCCCGATCCATGTAAAACTACATCCGGAGGTCTGGGGCAACCTCGACCAGTTCCGATCATTGTTACTCCTATGAAAGAAATGAGTAACCAAGATATAAATTCACAGTTTTGCAAGACTTACAATATCACATGTAATTATGCACATATATGTTCCTCTCCTTAATTGATTTTGACTATCCTGCCAACTGGTACATGTTTTCCCTAACAGTATCCTACAGGTATGTCAGGTAGTAGTGGTAACTTTCAGGAAATATGTGCGGTGTCGTAAATTATGGGTTCGGTCCTAAATAGTTGGGCTGTAGAGATGAACAAGCTCTTAAGATATTAGTACACTGTCTTTATTCCTAGAATATTGTGGATGTCTGGAAGCAGTAAGCTGTACCAAATCAACGGTGTGCAACGCAATCAAGTTAATAATGCATCATCAAGAAACTTCCTGCACGAACGTGCATAAACTTTGATTGAATATGCCACACATCACAAAAACACTTGGATTTCATCCCCTCTCAGGTAACTACCTATATAATCAATTCAGTTATCTGCAGTCTCAGTAGCCTCTGGTGAGCTTTACCAGTCTTCTTTGAATCCACCTGATTTTGATAATTATGAACAATTTCTTCATTCACGCAAACCTGATCTCAACAACTGTACACTTCTTCATAAAAACAATCCCTAGTCTGTGACGTAAATAGCTATGCGGTATATAATACGTCATTCTCAACCGCAAAGTTCATATAAGATTGCAGGCATTCTGCATTCATTTAAACAATAAGACAAAACGGTAGTCAAAACTGAACACAAATTTGACACATTCGATGCTGACTTATAAGGCGAGGACAACCCCACCACAGGGATTTACAAGATAAATCTGCAAAAAGTCTGATTATCTTCATTAATCATCGACAGTGCTGATCACAATGAGAACAGGAATGCTCTTTGTTGCACTGTAACACATTATGTAAATACGTATACTCATAAATTATGTGATTATCAACTTTATACAATAAAGTGAATAAAACGTAAGATTAAAAAATAAATAAAGTCAAATGTGTGACGATGTATGACAAATATTTTAGTGAACTAGTAAAGCAACTCCATATGTTTTATTTGTTATGTCTAGACAGAAAAGGATGTTTTTGCACCGGTGCCCCATATAGACATGTGGACATTTTTATGTCTCCTATGCAAAGGTAAATTGCATTCGTGCTACAACTCCAAACCTTACAAAAGTTCAAGTCCATGAACGTTAAAATTCATGGTAAATATGCTACCCTAACATTGCTTTCTATGTTTCTAAAATGGAGGTAGTTGTCAAATTTACACATTCTTCTCAGGTTGATAACAAGGTGTGGATCTCTTTCTTGTCACCTTATTAAGTTTATAGAGACAATGATACAAACCAATTTTAAGTGACGAACCAAACTTCCTACAAGTTTACAGCTGAGTTTTATGGACTTCATAGGCCAACACACCAAAGCAGTGCCCCCCGTTTGTAAACATAAACAAGGTTCGCTGCATGTATGAATAATAACTGTTGAGAAAAAACAATTGCACTTTTTCCGAAACATAGTGTACGCACCTCGTGAAAAAACGGAGGGAAATGAGACCTCACGCAACGTCACGACAAGGAATGAAAACAAAGGAGAAAAGAAATGACGACAGGATCAGAGTCTCAAATCGAATCACATGTTATTGCGTTACGGACATATAATGAAGACTTACATCGTGATCAGCTGTTGACGCTGATTTACAACGAAATCAGGCCCTCATCAACGGAAGAATAAAAATCTGGTCACAATCAGAGACATGCACACATGTTTACCACATTAAATCGTCACGTTGATTGGTTGAGGACGATTTTTACATTTGTTCTTTTCATCGACAAACTAATACTGAATATACATACTGTTTTTCCCAATAATGCCACATACAGGAACAATAACACTGACAAAAGACTACAATGGTATAAGGAAAAAGAATTACTAGCAAAGTAGCAAAGAAGGCTGTTTCCTGAATTATTGGTGTACAGATATATTAACGTGTATTATACCACCAGCGTTGAAAATATGCCATATTATTCTCTAACCCGCTATAATTCCTGAAATGATGACTGGCGCGACAGCGTTTACTTGTAATTAATTGTGCCTCCCCACATAGCTAATGTTCACTGGCACTCGATTCGCTTACAAGTTGCAAGTATTCATTAGGATACAAAAATGTTTTATTGGCGTCTCACGTCGTATAATTTCGCCAAAAAATTTGAGCGCACAGTGCCTCACCCATAGAGACATCGCCTTTCATCCGTGCCATGTAGTAATTTTCCAATTCACAATTTTTAATTTACCGACAGAGTAAATCCTTATTCAAGTTGGAGCCATCCTATAATTCGATCACTTGTAGCCAAGAACCAGCAGGACTGCTGAGTTCATCCAGTGACCTCCATACATATTTGACGCTTGGAGAACATATGCTCCGTAACTTCGCGTAGTGTCTTTCCCATTTAAATAAATATATAGGAGAGCGCTGCACATCCAACTTCAATGAAGAATGGTTTTGGCAGTAAAATTGCCACCATAAAATGCCCTATTAAGTTTAAAATCCTTCATGGCTGGAAGGAACGAAATTAAATGGCTTAAGAGAGGAGTAACAATAAGTTAGCAGTAGGTACTTCTCCTTTGAATTCAGTTGGAAATTTGCATCGTAAAAGGATAGCACTCACACAAACATGCCCTGCATGTTTTGAAAATAAAAATGAAGAAAATAACTGCAAGTATATAAAAGGACAAGCACGTCTCTTGGAAACTTTCCTCGCTTAATATCTTATAAACTCGTCAACGTTACAATCCCACTAAATCATTTATGGAGTTAATCTAATCTCAGAATGAATTAAAATGTTTTTAAAGACATATGTTGACAATCTTGCTGAATTTCTGTTACTATTTGCAGCTTTGCAGCTACAAGAATTATTCTCATTCAAGTTAAATTCAAGAAGTTGATTAGGTACACGGAGTTCAGCCAGAAAATAAATAACTTGGATAGACTTCCAGATCAGCAGTCCTTTCAATAACATTATACGAATTAAATTGCTAGGATAAATTGAAAGAGTCATTCAAATTGAAACGAATGTATCTGTATTAAAACACACATACACGTATACATCTATGTATAGTATGTACAAATACAAGAATGCTGGTATATTTGCAATCTAAAGGATGCAAATGTGAAATAACTAATGACAAAACCAATTGGAGCCGTTTCTTGACAAGATTATCTTCACAGCCAGACATTAAAAACTAATGAAAAAGAACTGTTTAAACTGAATTCTTTCCACTGCATTTACTGTTCCAAATAAATTGCCACTCACGATACGACTTTTTAGCACCGATTCCATTCAAATTTCAAAACAACCAGCGTCAGCGTATCATGGAAGGAGCGAGTTTGCTTCCTGCAAAGTACTCCGAAATTGACTGAATGTAATTTGAACAGACATTTCTACAAATGCTCATTTTCCTGAATGCCAAAACAAGCTCTTCTTGACGCTGTTAGAGTTACAGAAGGCAGCAGAAGAGTAAAACGTGATTGTCCTATTTGTTTGTAGGTATCATAAGGTAAAATTAAATTTATTTTTTAAGCCCTCGTAAGTATATTGCCAACCCAATGAATTCAAAGGTTCATACGAGTAAATAAAGGGGATACAATGTAACACGCAAAAAGGTCGCAAGGATGATTTCATTTGAGAACGATTACTGCCTAAAGTCGACTAGCTTATTTGATAGCACACATATAATGAGAATTAGGTACACATGCTAGGAAGTATAGACATTTCTGACAATGCAAAAACTGCACTCAACAATCAAAAGGATCAAGGAAATTCTTATTCTTATGGCAGTTAAGTACATCAAACTGTCATGAATTTTATTGCGAGGAGTATAAGACAATTTAACTTGCATGATTAAATAGAAGCTACATCTAGAACAGTGAAATTACTGCAAGCTCTATTTTCTATATTTTTTGGTTAAAGCATTTGTCAAGGATATTTTGTGTATAAGTATATATGATATGAATTAATAAGAACTGCATGCATTCAGCCAAATTGACTGTGCAAAAGCATACAAAAATATTGCTGGATCCGCAAAAAATCAAAACTTGTGTAGTCATCGTATTTATAAAGGATGTATATATTTTATTCATTCAATTTCTATTTGCGTTATTCGTTGACGGAACTCATAACAAATAATGACAGAATATATTGCAAATAGAAAGACCATGACTCTACACTTGTTCTTAAATAATTTATGTATGTACTTCAATTTTATGTGTAAATAATGTAGTATGTGACTTCAAGATTTTTAAACCTCTAGTTAGTTTATTTTCATACATATAAGTATAGTAGATGAAGATTGAATTATTAAAGCATATTAATTTCAGTTAAGTAAATACATATAGTAAAGTATCTCAATATCGACTGAACTACATACATAATTATCAATATCTCTCCATCAGTTTCGATTTCAAGATTTAAGTTGTAATTTATCTATGAATAATAATTTTGAAAAGTATGGGGCTGCATAACTACAGCACCATCAAGGGAAATAAAACGTTTTATATCAGGCAGGCACGACATGCCAGAAGAAGTGCCAGTGATATACCCCGTTGCTTTTTCACAGCATCAAAAAACATAATTTGCATCGATCAATAAGTAAACTACATGTGAGGGTACATAACGTGTGCTCGCCAATTATTTGAGCGTGAAGTTTTGACTACTCCAGTGTGTGTGTACAATCACAATAATACCAATAAATAAACTAATAACAGTAATTTGTCTCAAGGCCACAAGAGGAATTCAAAATTTGCTAACAGTAATCACGTTGGACAATCCAGAGCATTTTTACAGCAGGAAGGGAATTAGCAAGATTAGAAGGGAAATGGTGCCAAGCTCCTCACAACGGTGTAATTATATGACCTGGTCGTCTATAACTTTTAATCACATCGTCACGTCTGAAGTTTACAACGGCAAACAATGTTATAGAACAACAATAATATTATTCCAATATGATTATTTCACAATAAATAAGTTTATAATTGCTACATATGGTACTATATCACTACTGTATATGCATGCCGCATATTACATGAATTCTATAGCAATCTAACAATTTTCTTGCCATTCCTGACTGATTTTGTTTTACTCTGGTGAAGTTGATCTGATGGTGTTGAATAGTTAATAAATAATCGTAAATTGATGGCGGTTTCCTTTATGACTCCTCAGCTAGTCAGAAGCAATGTCACGATGCAAACAGATTGGACACAGTAGTAGTATGCACAGTAGATGATACTTTATTACAACGTAACTAATAACTTTAAATATATAAGGCAAATGCGCTACTTGAGTTAATGAAGAGACGGGAAACTTGACATTGGCATGCTGCCACAACTGGTAATTCCACTTACCTTCAGACTTAATATTCATTAATTACATATTCACAACCATCAAAACATTACGGCCCGCGTGCATGTTCAATGGTAATAACTCCAAGTGTGCGTATACACTTCTCTTACATCTTACATCCGATCCTGATAACGACTGAGCCACGCATACAACAAATACGGTGTAATAACCTTTTCGTAGTTGTACTCAAATTAATTCCAAACGTAGACCTTTAAACTTTTGGCATCTCAGTAGAAATTCTCTACCAAGATTCAAGTTCACACCATTGTCTGCGATTTTCTAAAGTGATTAGCCTAATGTTTTACTAGATCAAAAGATAATGTCAGACTCCATTTCTTTTAATTTCAAACTCATTACCACTTTGCACATCAGACTGCTGCAATCTGCCATTGTTTGCCAATTTAGCATTTACATGGTTGACCGTTCCATTGCGAATATATCACTACTGGTTTTTAGATTTTCAGCGTCAACTTAATTATTTGCAATTTTAGATTAAGGATATAAATTCGGATACCGTTTATTTACTGATGTCAAATCAAGCTTAAAAAGAGGATACGAAATAATTTTACCCTTCACTTTTATACGTTGTAGATATAAAAAATCACTCCAAAAAATTTGTATCATTTTCGAGCAAGATTAGTATAAAATTAATATAGGAAAGAAAACGGATGTTACATGTGAAGCACGACTTTTGGTCTTTATTATCTTCTATGAACGTTGAATTTTCAATCTAACAGGAATGCCGCCATAGCGCCCATTCACATTCAGTTCTTTGTAGATGATAATTGTATAAGTGTATTATAAGACGTCGAAATTGAAAGATGTTTGGAAGCTAACACGTGCGTCTCACACCTGTGCAGTATTTTTGTACCAAACAGAAGCACCAGTGACTATATGTAAAATTAAATTATACTTTCTTATTAGCTACTGCCTTGCCGTCGTACAACTGTATAACCATGCTACAGATGTGTCATAATGCCTTATTTTCACCAATGGTATCTAATTAAATACTAAAAATCTTTCAGAAGAATCTTTAGAATAGTCTCTTTTACTTATGTATTAATACTTTTTCTTCATCTCATTTCTTTATCACCTTTTTTTCGCCTTTTGTCTTGAAAGCACAAGCTCGAAAACTACGCGAATTCAAATTACATTTTTGACTTCTTTACATTCTTATCAGCACTTCATAACATACATAAGTAAGCATTAATTCAAAGGAATATTAGACGAACGGGCATCTTATTTAACATTTAGAAGTAGTATATACTTTGTGCTTGTAACAGTATGATATGCATCTTTCTATAAATGTACTCTCTGAAATTGTACGTACATACCGTCTTTGTTGACGTTGAAACTATCTGTAGAGATAAAGTATCAAATGAAATAATTCATGTAAAAGAATACATAAATGTACATAAACAACAACATTGTGAGCACCAACTTGCAAATTGAAGGTTAAGCACACCGTTTTAATTTGAATAATACACCGAATTCGACCCTGTTTAATTAAATTTCGGAAATCATTAAACATTATTCGAAACTTATTCATTAATAAAAAGAAATCATCGTTCAAGTAAATCTTACTAGAACAAGTTCCCCAACTATCCTTTGAAAATTAGACTTCCTTTTCACCACACCGAAATTCTTAGGAAACTACCCGATTCAGATTTAAATTCCGGGCATGCAGCACAACTGCACGTGTTGTTCAAATTAAAATAAGAGACACTGGAACAGCTCGAACGTGAATTGGATTTCCAAGTTGAAAGAAATGAAATTCTAATCTCACACACAGAACAAGACGCACAATAAGCAGGTCTATTGAAAGGTGCACAACTTCACACATTGAATATTACACTTGCTCGAACAAGTCGATTCACATTTGCAGCCGAGAGAAGACGTTTCCGAGGAAAAATTAATTATTTTCAAAAACATGATAGAAGCCTAGTTCTCTTATTAGGTTCCCAATATGTATGTATCTACAGCCTGACGAAAGAGGAGAATATGAGATGAGAAAATTCTTAGAAGACTTTCCTCGCAGAACTGACTGTAGCTGTAGTTGCAGTTTGTTAATTTTGTCTATCTACGTATAGTATAGTTGCATGTCTGTGAGCTTGAAAGCAACAACGTGCAACCTCCTCGTAATAAGTTCCAATAGAACCACGAAGATACGGGGAACACAAACTTTATATAAGCATTCGCTTGTATACAACAGAAGAAGTAAGGCTCTAGACCAAGTGCTTTTCTTAAACTGACATGATGAGATTTCCTTGTCTCCAACTTACGATGAATGTTGAAAAAGACCCTAACTGAATGGTGTTGCAAGAGAGCTCAAAGAGACCCAGAAAGAAAGGAATATAGAATAAGTGCAGCACAAGTTTGTGTGTATATATTACTGTAGTTGCAGTAAAAACTACTAGTGCAATGAAAATAAAGACGAAAGGATAAGCAGCCAGTAGCGGTAATTGTAACCATAATATAGTGTGCACTGTGTATAGACAGGCACCATAACGAAGCTCGGATCTCTGCTGATCAGCTAAATTTAACCTGATTTTTTGGTCGTACTTTTCTCAGTAGTCATCTTCCAGGTTTAACTCCAGCTCCTTCCGTGTTCTTCAGAGCTTCGTGTACGGGAAGACCAGACTTGTCGTTGGTTTCTCAAACTGTTACCATGAAAGTCGTATATCTTGTTCATTTATTAAATACCTCCTTATATCTACAGTAGTTGTGGGGCTGCTGATGTTTTTACTAATAGCTGTTGTATATAACTTTTTACATAGTAGTTTATATTTCCTTACATCCTTTCTTAAACTTACGGATTGAGCCCGCCGTACCTAGATTTCCTCTAAATCCCTACACACATTACAGACAGACACTCATTTCTTCCTGTCGTTATCCAAATACTCGCACCACCTAGCAAGTACACAAAATCCCGTTCAGAAATAAAACGCCAATGCACATACATACCTATTCATTGAAATTCAAAACTAACAAAATACACAGCAGAAGGTAGACAATTTCACCAGACACTCTAATATGTTACGGAGCGTAAAAGGATTGTGAAGTACTACATCCCAACCCAAGCAAGCAAACAGAGAATCAACAACTGCAATTTCAATTAATCTTAAAAACACACTTCCACCATCAGATCATCTTACTTGGCAATTCCATTCGACATTTCCCTTCTCCAATGTGTTTCCCACACAATTGATGACAAATACGAATAAATTATCCATCACGATTCACCAAATTTAGAAGCATCCATCTTCAAAGGGGGAAACTCTCTGCTCACTCCGCCGTCTTTGGTACCATTTCGAAATTGGACGAGTGATTTTCGATAATGATACTAACGGCAACGGCACGATTTTCTTTTAAAAAAGTTTGAAATGGTTTACACATTATGTTTCCAGCCCACTACAACTGTTTTTCCTCATCAATATACTTTCCTGCTTTGGAAAAGTAATCCTCAATAACAGATGAACAGATATGACTATTTCAAAATATTTAAATACAGATACAAAATCAGTTTACCAAAGCGTGCATTTAAAACACTTTTACCAACGGAAGTATGTTCACGTGCTAGGTACGCATGAACAAGGGGATTACACAAGCTCAGCAAGTACTCAAACAAAATATGTTGAGGATGTCAACGGATGTCCGTCGAATAATTCATACAAACACCGCCAATGAATGACCGTCGAATTATTCATGGCCTCATCGATTCAACTGGTGTATAGTTAAGTGTTGTATCGTATCCTCTCTGAATGCTACACCAAACCTTTATTGCGCATTAATAAATGCATAAGTCGAACTCCAAATTGTTTCTTAACAACAAAGTGTTAAAACACAAAAATACAAAAGAGATTCATTATCATGCTACTCCGTAATACAGGAAACAAACAAAAGGTGAATAATAATGTCATTGCATAGCTTTGATATTTAAACTTTGCAAGAATGTTGCATAAAGCTGTCAATGAGAAGATAAAGGATAAGATGAAATGCAGATTATTTATAATACATATATGCTAACTACAGATATAAAACCTACATATTATTATATCGATGCTTTTATTGACATTGCTACAGCTACATATGTTGCTGTAAAAGTAAATCTACTTCATTGAATCTTAAGAACCATCGGTGAGTGTTAATATTTTGAGACTGAAATATTTCGGTATTTTGGCATTTGACCCGCGCCAAAGCCTGCTTGTGTTTCGGAAAAACTAAATAATGAAAGATATGAAAACTTATATACAACTGAGCGAACGCTCAAAAGCTTTTAACGGTGTGTATTAACAGTGACATTCATTTGTTCGTCTTCCGAGTCCTTACTCCTTGAGACTAGATATACTTACATGCATACCGACGTACATATTGCACCAAAGCAACATAAAAGAGACCTTAGCTAAAGAAAACAGAGAGCAGTGATGTAAATTTTTGCTTGGTGGTAAACGAAACTTCCGGCCCATTTTGTGTTGAGTTAGAATAACACAGTCCTTGACTATGGGGGTGCATGAGTACCGACGACTATGCATGTAGCAGTAAAGTTTGTGACTGAAGTAACTTTCAGTGTATTTCTACAGTAGGATAACATGAAGATGAAGACACACTCATCGCTTGCATATGCACATGCAATCACACAGCATCGGTCCTAAAAGCTTAATGGAGTTTAAGGTGCATTTTGAACAAAGTTTGTTTTTGCTATCCAGATTAAGTTACCGACAGTATGAACAGACACAAGTCAGTCAGTCAGTACCTTACACATCTACATTACTCATCTGCTTTGCCAGCATGCCAAACACTTGCAATTTCGCATATAAAGAATTGGAGATTACTAGGTAGTTGTAGTTGGTTACCATTCAGGGCATGTGCACAACATGTACCAAAAAAGTAAATAGGGTTAATAAAAATTGTAGTGTGCTATAATTTAAATCATCAATACAAGTACTTGTGAGATCAATTCAGAGCCTATTTGCCTTTTACGGTTTGTTAAGAGTATAATTACATCCTCTCACATCGTATTTGCATCCATTGTTCCTTGTTTTTTGTTGTACGCGCCATATAATTTATTTTTTTAAATTTCACTTAAACATGATATTTAGGAGATCTCTGAGGATTTCAAATAATGCATCAAGTCGTGGACAGAGTGCGAATGTAGTTTACCTGAAATACTCAAATGAATCTCAAATTGAGGTAGGATGGCATTGACTCACACATACAACGGGGCAAAATTTAGTTATGGACACAAGTCATGTACACACCAAGTAGTACAGACAGAGTAAAGTTAGCTAAGACTGTCCATTAATTTCAAATCACGTCTCAACATATGGTAAAATGTAGCAGAACAAGTTGAGGGGTTTAGCAGTAAATGTCTACAATCATGTAATATTTCCATCAATGTGGTGATAAAACTATATTATTACATCTGCAATCAGCAGGTGCTTCATCATACTATAAGTTTTTCCTCACATTTCCATAGTTAATTACATCGATATAATTTATATATGATGTTTATAAAATTGATTTTTTGAAGTTGAATATTAAATGTATGTATTGATATGCCGCAGTAAATTAGCATTGTACAATATATAATATTCATATACTAACAATGAGTAAGTGGGAAAGTCTTGAACAAAAGATATGCTTTGCTGTCAATGTTTTCATGGTGGTCCAACACCTCCAAGTGTGAACTTTAACTCAACTCAATAATTTATGATGATTCTTTTCATGACCTCCGAGTCTACCCTTTCGAATCTCCAATGTCTAGTAAAACATGAGAGAGTAGACCACAACACATGTTTACATGATACTATGTGTATATGGTTCACATATTTTAAAACGATGCTGCTGGAACTTGTGTACATTCTAGCCTACACAATTCATATTCTAAATTTGTAACTACTATAGGACAGATCTTTCGTTCAAAAGTAGTTTTCCACCTCCTTACGACTGCACACACAGTATAAATCCTTTCAAACGAGAGAATTGGTGCAACCCGAGATGAGATGTGGTACGCTGGAATTATCTCCCTTATATGCCTCTAAAAATATCTCCTGCGGTCTACTGTTCTGAGTATTTAGGGTCTTACAAGAATATTTCATAACTGTGATGGCTGTACCTCCTCCCCATCTTGACCTATTTTTTATGGTCACAGAATATTATTCTTAATCGTACATGGATGCTAGTTAGCATCAATACCATCAAGGGCGATAATATCTTATGTAAGTGCATATACCATCTGGCATTCAAATAATCTGCTCCGTCACAATCTTGACTTTCTTGACACAAAACTAGATTGTACCATCTTAACTAATTGTGTGCATAAATGTAGTTTTTAAAATATTTAAAATTGTGGGTTATCAAAAACTACTTAAACTACTACTCCCTCCCGGAATTTACATAAAAAAAGGCTAAATACGCTTCAGTATTCAAAACATAACATACCTGGAAGCAGAGGATATTGGAAAAATGTCGTCTCAAGTTGTCGATCTAAATTAATTAGGCAGGGTTCTTTAGGTGGAGCCAAGACTGTGGTAAGGGGCCCTGCGTTTCCAGTAAAACTGGAACTGGCACCATTCGATTGTAAATAATGTCCGCGGTGCTGAACACCAGCACCGCTCCGATTTCCATTGGAGGCTGAGGTGTATGTATTCCATTGGTAGTTAGACCTTGCCTCAGATGATCCATTGTATGGACACCCATTCTGACAATTTCGGTTGTCCAGGGACGGCATGTTGTATATTTATGTGTCCTTTTTAATCACTGTATAATATTATATAACTACACGAATCGTATAAAGAATAGAATCGTAGCGGGTTCTCAAGTTCTCGATCGTCCTCTTGCGTCAATAAGCTCAAAAGTTGACTCTTTGCTGTTTACTGTACCATCTAACCTTATATTAGCATTCAGTATTCATGCATTTCCCATGCACAAAAGTTTATCTCAAGTCTCAACAGTCTGTATCAATTCCTGTTGTTCCTATATGACTCGACGACAATGAAATGTTCACACTCCATCATATAGTAATAGGGTCTTCAATGCTTTCAACTCGTTCCTTCATCATGATTCAAGATCTGAAAAATGTAAATGAGAACAGAAACGTTACTTTAGTCTTCCACTGTGACCTTTGGCATCTAATAATTGCTTGTATAAACACATAGGTTCTTATTATACACATATATTTACATAAATATATAGGTATGGACATTCAATCTGTAACAAACGGAATATCTTTTCCAACTCGGAGCCGTGAACTTTTGTTTTGTTGCCAATGTCGTTCATGTTTTTCCTGCGGCAACCCAATATTTGCACTTTCTTTGTTCAATGTTCACAAGGCTAACTTTGGTAAACAAATATATTCTTTGTGTAGTCGAAGGCAGCGTGCGAAAAAAAATTGCCCCTCATTGCTTATCAGTACACTTGGGATAAGTTTGGCAAAATACCCTACCGAGGTTTACAATAAAGGCTGCTTTAATAAATTCTGCCGTTCCATACGGAGAGATCAATTCTGTTGTTTTATACGTGGAGATCCATTTTCCTCGTAGATATGGGTAAGCTTCGAGATCCTAACTGATTTGCTAAACAAGAACAATTTTGCCGCACCTGAGCGTGTACCTACGCTTTTATGATATATAGGGGTTGAATTTGAGCCGAAGATGTATCAGAAAAACACTTCTTTCTCGTGACTCCCAAGCATAAGATAGTGATCTTGACGTTCGGCTGTCATCATAAATAACGCTGAGTAAACAATTTATACGGAACACAAACTAAATGAATGCACATTAAAAATGCATGGATAAAGTAACGCAAAAAATTGAAAACTATTACATATGATCCGAGCCAAAAGTCATTACAGCTATAGTTAGGTAGACATAGGTACATGAGTTCATCTCCTGTGCTAGATCATCTATTTGTACAGATAAATTCAAGCAAGGCATGGAACATCGTTGCAATTCCCATCCTACAACTAGCAACAACATTGTATTCTAATTTAAATCGTGCAAGGATTTTACATCACATATGTAACTTGAAACCAATATTTAAGTAGGTAATAATGATAAAATATTACAATGTCGACGTTTCTAAAAGTCATGTCATGGTGTCTGTATATGTGCAAGTATAAAACATGAGATATCTTTACGCGTATATCCATTAGTTGTAGGCAAAAATTGGGTTTGGACCTTTGCCTATGCAACAAATTATATTGCAAAAAATTTGAAACACTTGTATATAACATTAGAAATATTTTCATGGTTATACAGCAAATTAAGAAATAAAGCACTTAAATAATGGCGAACTCAATTTTTTATTAAATCATACCTACCTTAGACCCAAATGGTAAGGAATGTATAACTTTCCATAGATGTACTTATATACAAATATGGAAAACATGAAAGCATTTAAAGAATGGTAACGATCACTTGAAAATTATCAATATTTAATAGAACTGATGTCACACGTTGTTAAAACCAAGGCTAAATGAATGAGCTCTAGATTGGTTATCTTTTTTATTTATTCTGTAGATCCTCTTCACATTTTTTTAAATTTCATTTCTTTTCTGACCTATCAAACGTCGTATCATACACAGCATGATAATCTTAGCTTATTTTATGTTTCTGAAATAAATCCAGAAAAAATCGGAATTATTCAGTTCACTGATCAACTGTTCTTTGATGTGGAGCGCTCTAATTTACGCCTACGGGTCAAGAATTTGTCAAAATTTGTCAAGTTTCACTACCAATATGCACTCACAATACACTTGAGTATGTTTTAAATAATGTTTGATCTTAACTTCCATTTTATTTATTATGGTTTGACAGTGCAGGGTGAAAACATGTCAGCAGTGACGCAAATGAAGATTGCTGGAATGCAAATCAATGTCCATCATATTCTTGCTGTCTTTGTAGTTTATCCAGTTTCCCAATGAAAGGCTTGTTTTATTTTCGTCGTTTACTGCAATTAATCTGCAGTCTATCTATGCAACCAGGTCATTAAAAAATCAGAAGATTTAAAATATTTTCCGCTTGTGATTATAAACTAGTAATCTGCTTCTGAATCGAAAACAACACCAAAATGAAAAACAACAAGTTTAGGGGAATACGAATTTGAATGACCATATTATCAGTTCCAACGAATTGTGTAAAGACACGTTTTAAGACGATTTTTCCATTTAACCCAAACACTCTACGAATACTGGCACACTGAAACTGAAGCTCGCCTGGCAAATTAGAACGTAATATATTCTAGTTAAGCGGAGATAAATCATCATAATACTTATTTAATTCATATCATCTGCTGCGTGTACAACCAGTAATGTATTCACAAGACTAGTACATACTAAACATCATGTCTTAAAAAGGTTTACTGTCAGCTAAACAAGAAACTTATTTTATCCCCTTGACCCTGTTACTGATAACACCTCAACGGCCAGGACGATGAGGTAATTTGAGCTGAAGGCATTGCGGGTGTCCGAATAAATTTTCATAAAGCAATTCCTTGAAGAATCATATAATTGAATTCGCAAGCATTAAATACTGAGATACGTTTGTGCTCATATTGGCTCCAGGATCATGTTCGCCATGTCCTACAATATACATAACAATTATATAGACTTAAAATTGCTTTATATTGTCGACAAATTGCAACGAAATTTTAGTAGAAAATTTGTCCTTGTGGGGAAGTATTTGTGTGAGTTTCTGTTTACCTTGTACATAACTAAACGTAATGGGAGAAGGCGAAATAAGAAATTTTTCATAATGTATAAGTGCAAAATTATTAATATATGGAATATGGATCAATTGTATGCACTTCATCTTATAAGCGGTTTCTTTGCACAATATTATTAGCGGCACGTATGGCAATAAATTGTCTAATTATGCGGTTCGCTGGAGAGCTTACAGTGAGATTAGCTCGTCGGATTTCAGCCATTATACTACAAGGAACAGAAGTCAATAGATCTTTCTTATATTAATAAGAACACTGAAGCGGACACGTAATGTAAAAGTAATGAGGATTTTACGTCTGAAATAAATCCCCTAGTAAGCTCTAACTATATGAAACATGCAACTCAATATTAAAGTCTTAAAACAAATCTCAGTTCTCAAGAGCTTGTTGACCTAATAATGAGGTTATCATGTGTAGCCACTGAATGTTTTATGGCCGTTATAATCACTTTTTCAAGGAATTCTAGAGGATTTTAGGTGAAATTCTTGGCTAACTTTACGTCATTAAAAGCTACTTGTCTTTATAACTCAATGATAACTTCTCAGGGGTGGTCAACATGTATATCTACGTCCCTCTCAATATCTGTTGCTGGATGGGGTGGACATTAATTAAATTTGGAAAGCCTGCAGTATATATGCATAGTTGAAGATGTAGCAAGAAAGTGATGGAGGTGAGAGAATGTCAAAATTGGTCAACTGTAGTGAAAGCAATATTCATAAAGTGAATGACAAGAAAAATAATTTGGTGTAATTACAATTCATACAAAAACTGCATGAAACAACATAAATGTAAACAATTGCAAGTTGGTTTAGCTATTCAACATCTACTGTTTTACTCAAGTATACATGGGAATCGAGAATTCTGACAGGTAATGAATGCATTCACATCCTTCGATTTCATATCAACTCGTCATGTCGAATTAGTTTGCAAGAATCAAAATTATAATATGGAGCGGTAAAGGATATACATTATTACATGCTTATGTCGATTGTTCCGGTTATTTACTTTTCCTCGTCCGTAAACAACAAACCACTCCAATTCGGTATGTGTTCGAGTTTTTTTTGCATGCTTGTGTTTGTAATTATTCTTGATAGTTTGTGTATCGTATGATGGTCCTCATTTGCTTATGTCATTCTGATGGCATGAAAAAGTTTGATAAATATTGTCAGCAGAAAAAGTGTCCTGCCCATCGATTATTTCTGTTGACAGCCCACATAGCTTAAACAGTGCCATAACTCAGCAAAAATCGTGTTCTAGGTAACCCTTGTTTTCATATCTCTTTATGTCATTAGGTGTAAGTTTAAACAATACATAGAACTATCACCATAAACAGATTATAACATTGATGAAGTGACCAAATATGAATACGAAGCTAAAATTTTCTCATGTTTTAATGTCCATTGATGTAGTGCAATCACTTATTATCGCAAATGAAGCTTGGTCCAAAATACTTGTAGATTCATATCTACCATTAATTACACACAAAATTATATATAATTTTGTAGGAAATTCCCATTTGTGCTGAGGAATTAAATAGACAGAATAAACAAGCTCCCACAGACGACCTGCGGGAGCAATTAATCTCAAAATTGACTTGGGTGGGTGTATCACGTCCTGTCACTTCTCAGAAAAAGTCTGACGGTTATTTTGTGTACGCTGCAAAAACTTGAAATGTAAGAATATTGCTAAGGCAGCAGGTACACAATACTTACAATAATGGACAGATTTGTATAGCAGATGTGTAGCATGAAGGAGAAACTGTCAGTGAATAAAATTTATCAAAGTAAAATAAGAAACTAAAATGTTCGTAATAACTATTCATCATTTGCTAATGTAAGCGTATGACCAGATTTAGCGCTTGTGTTGGTCGATACAATATAATATTTACCCATATGCTCACTACATTTGTGGGTAACTAATTGTTGTGAGTTCACATTTATCACTAGCGCTACTGCATCCCCTTTACCTGTTCAGTATGCCATTTTTACTCAAATTTATTCTGATGGCACTTGCCAAGATGTATACACTTGCTGCTGGCCGTTCTTTATGGAAGTACTTAATGACAATTTTTTTTTGTACTTATGGTCATACTTCACACTATAATGGTTATATATATCTGCACATTGTGCAGGATAATTTCACTATAAGGAGTAATAAGTATGGTATCATCTGGCTGTCGCATTTTTATCAGAGGAATCTTGAATAAAATTGCATCCCATTATCATGCACTTTTCTTGACACATACTGAACAAACTCCCAAATCACTAACGGCTGAGCACATTTTGACAGAGGTGTGGTTCTTAAAAGGTTACCCCAATCGCTCATCTCCATTAACTACAATAGACGTCCTTAAATAAAAAATCTAAGTCGCACATCCGACCAGCTTGAAAAATGACATCTCATCTCACCTTTGTATGACAAACATTTTACACATTTATCCGGTTGTTCCGTATATTTAAAATATTCAACGACTTTCGGGAATGCGATATAAAAGAATAATCAAGCAGTAACAATAAATATACAACCTGGACAATAATAAGTTGGCTTGTGGCTTCTTAAATCCAATTTACATATGTCAAATAGCTCTTATAATAATACATACGGCAAATTAATTTAGGATACTATTCGTAAATTAGTATGGCTTTGAAGTAATTTGAAAATATTTTAATTGAATTTATTTTTCAATGACTGTATTCAAAAAGCTAACAAAAGTATTAAAATAAACATATGTCTACCAGCACGTGCCTTATATGTATGTAATTGTACCAACAGTATGGGCATGTCAGTGACAGTGGTAGCAAGAAACTTAATCTCAAATCCTGCGGTTGTCTGTTTAAGGCATTTCGTATTAAAAACAATGCAGGAGAACAACCAAAACGTGAGTTGTTTTATCCTAAAGTAAGAGGATTTAAAAATTTAAAATTAAAAGCATATGTGCAGTGGGTCTAGGACGATTTATCCAATGGCTTTTTCAACCAAAAATTTTGGTTCAAAATTTTGAACCAAAAATATTTCAACCAAAGACAATTGAACCAATTTTATTACAACCAAATGTATTTTTAACCGAAAATATTTTGAAACAATTAAATTTAAGCCAAAATTCTTTCAACCAGGATATATTTCAACCATTAAAAATCTCAACTAAGATCATTTCCACCGAAAGCATTTTAACCAATAATTTTAATCCCTAAAATTAACATAACTTGACAGTTTCACTTCATCTTACATTATTCTCTTTTAAAAATATGAGTTATATAAAATAATAAAACTATAGGTAATAATTAAATATCTAAAATTGGCCGAATGGTTTTCGTTTTAAACTACAGCTTATCCATGCAAGAACCCAACCGCTGACATTATGTAACCAAAATAATTAGGTATCCAGCACTAAATTAGAATTATATATCTTCTATATCTTAATGGGGAATTTTGTGCTATCGAATTAACATGTTAAATTTTACTGGAAAATACCTGTTTCCTAAATAATTTGTGACGGGAATATAATATCAAAGCAATTACATATAATTTTTACCACTTCATGTTCAATAATATTTATTATTTCAATTATTACGTTTTAGGGTGGTGGTCGTTTTTTT